>JAJIZL010122595.1:0-38870 GCA_023969395.1 Amblyomma maculatum
GTGTGTGTGTGTGTGTGTGTGTGTGTGTGTGTGTGTGTAGAGGCGACGGTGCAAAAACTGTTTGTGTTTGTGCGTCAAATAGATGGATTTATTGAATGGAAAGGTAGAGAGGTCGGCCGGAATAATTCAAATCTGGCCTGCTACTCTGCACTGGGGAAGGGGAAGGGGAGACGAAAGAAGATCATGATGGGTGACAATGTGGGAGAAGGCATATGACATATATATACAGGCACAGCAGCTAGCTTGCTTCATAAGCGCGAGTCAAGTCCGCTGGCGCACAGCACTCACTGCCTGGACACCCTTCCCCTTGTCCTGCCAAGCGCTCAGCAGCATTCCTCCGACAAAGGCCTCTTGTCCAAACGCTTCAAGGAAGCGGCTAGCACACTTATTTCGGCCGCATACACTGGGAACACCAATAATATAGGGTCCACAGTCTCTGGGATGGCACAAGTTGAACATTCCGGTGAGTCCACCTGTCCAATTAAATGCAAAAACTTGGGCGTGAAAGCCGCGTTTAAACGAAGTCGATGTAGCAAGCATGCCTGATGACGCGGAATATAACGCGGAACATAAAATTTCAATGTTCGATCGAGCCTTTTTAGACGAATGTGTCGTGCGTCTGGCTAGGCAGCTGCTGCAGAATTCTTCATGCAACTCGTAAGAAGGCATCTCGTATCCGCTCTTGAAAAAGGCACAGCTGTTTGGAGGTCATTGCTGAGTGCGCTTTTCGCTTCAATATCGGCCTGTTCCTTCCCGTGGAGCCCGCAGTGTGCAGGGATCCAATCAATCATTTGAACATTATCCTGTGATTTTGGAGCTGAGCAGATGTGAGGAGCTGCATAATGTTTAGTGCCAGGTGTGGCGTAAGAAGTTTTCCAAAATTTGCAATGCAGTCTTTGAGTCCGTGACCATTTTTGAGGTGGTTCCCCACATATGTAGCGAATAGATTCCCGAATGGCTACAAGTTCAGCAGCGGTTGATGTAGAAGTATGTCCCAAAAGGAAATGTAGAGTCGTTTTCTTACCACAGCTGCAGCGGATGCCTGTGCTGACACAGATCCATCGGTGTATACGTGAATATAATTAGGAAATTCTGACCAGATGTGCGCCAGAGTAAGTTGTTTGAGTCCACTAATTGGCACCATTGATTTCTTTAGTATTCCGGGAACACGAAGGTGCACCAAAGGTTTATCCATCGCCCATGGTGGTTGGGCGGGACGATATGGGAGGGTATATCCTCTCGGTACTTGCGACTGATGGCAGCGGAGTGCACTAGTAAAACTGCAGTCCGGCCGCTCATTCACAATCTTACTGAGTGCGTGAAAACGGTGTCTTGTAAGTGCTTGTAAATATACACGAAGTGGTTCGTGCAACAAGCATATGAATATTGGGCGAGCATGTGCCTCTTCTATTGTGCCTTTGTTAGAGGTACATCTGGGCAGTCCAAGGCATATTTTCAGCGCCTGCGCTTGCACGCTCTCTAAAGTCCACAAGCAGGAAAGTCAAAGTTAGCAAGCGTGTAGTGGATCTGTGCGATGCTTTCGAGTGAAGGGCGCGTGAAAGAATACGCTTGTATTTCGTAATTATTTATTAATACAATCGTAGTGCTCTTTCACTCCTTCTTTTATATCGGCGTCAAGAGTTTCTTAATGTCCCGGTTTTCTAACATATGAAAGAATAATTTCTTCAGGCATCCCTTGATGAACCTCTTGTCTAGTGGTATCTCGAATTCAGTGTTTTGAACAAGTTTTGAAGTTCCACAAGCGCAGAATGAGCCCCGTACGTGCTGCTAGTTCTAATCTTTATGGCTTAATGTGGGAGTTTGATAACGAGGTACATATCACAAAGCGCACTTGGGACTACATATTGTGAGCACTCTGTGGCGCTTCATCTTTCATACGGTTGAACGTGCAGCTTCATCTTCATCCTGCTCTCTCTTGTAGATACCCATCGTCATCGCGGAGTGTGCTTCGCTACAGTGTGCGTCCTGGGCTTCAGGTCTCCAATAAAACCTGATCCGCCAAGTCCGACCTTCGCGCTACCTTACACGTGTCGCGCTGATATCGTGCTAGAAAAACTGGCCACCCTGTATACACAGTGCCGGGTGTCATCGACAATACCGAAACGATTGAGGAACATAAACACTATCCTGATTCATAAGAAAGGGAAAGGACCCTAAAAATTACAGACCAATCAGCTAACTGCCTGTTACGTATAGGGTATTTACTAAGGTAATCGCTAATAGAATCCGGACAACCTTAGACTGCAATCAAGCAAAGGATCAAGCAGGTTTTCGGAAACGACACTCTACTATCGATCATATCCATACCATCAACCAGGTGATAGAAAAATGCTCAGAATATAACCAGCCCTTATACATAGTATTCATTGATTACGGAAAAGCAGTTGATTCAGTAGAAACCTCGGCGGTGATCAGGCATTGCGAAATCAAGGAGTAGACGAGCCGTACGTGAAAGTACTAGAAGATATATATAGTAGCTGCACAGCAACCATGGTTCTGCATAAAGAAAGTAACAAAATCCCCATAAAGAGGTGTTAGGCAAGAAGACACGATCTCCCCAGTACTATTCACAGCTTGCTTAGAGAAAGTATTCAGAGACTTGAAATGGGAGCAGTTAGGGACAAGGGTAGATGGAGACTACCTCAGTAATCTGCGATTTGCTGCTGACATTGCCTGGCTAAGTAACTCAGGAGATGAACTGCAAAGAATGACTGGTGACCTAGACAGGAAAAGCAGAAAGGTAGGCTTCAAAATAAATATGCAGAAGACTAAGGTAATGTTCAACAGCCTCGGGAAGGAGCAGCAGTTTACGTTAGGTAGCGAAGCACTGGAAGTAGTAGGCGAATATGTCTACTTAGGACAAGTAGTAACCGCAGATCCGGACCATGAAAAGGAAATAACAAGAAGAATAATATTGGGAGGGAACGCATTTGGCAAGCACTCGCAGGTATGAATAGCATCTTACCGGTATCGCTCAAGAGGAAAGTATACAACAGTTGCATCTTAACTATTATTCACCTGTGGGGCTGAAACGTGGAAGCTAACCAAGAGGGTTCTGCTTAAGTTGAGGACAACGCAGAGGGCAATGGAACGAAACATGGTAGGGTTAACATTAAGAGATAGGAAGCGGGCAGAGTGGGTCAGAGAAATAACTCAAGTTACTGACATTCTAGTGGAAATCAAGAATAAGAAATGGGCATTGGCGGGACATGTAGTGCGAAGAGAGGATAACCGATGGTCGCTTAGGGTAACAAACTGGATTCCAAGGGAAGGAAAGCGTAGCCGGGGGCGGCAGAAAGTTAGGTGGGCGGATGAGGTTAAGAAGTTCGCAGGGGTCAAGTGAATGCAGCTAGCACGGAACCGGGTTAAATGGAGAAATATGGGAGAGGCCTTCGGCCTGCAGTGGGTATAGTCACGCTGCTGCTGCTGATGATGATGATGATGAATATCAATGCCGCCTCACTATCAATTATGTCCCATCCTCCTGTGTGGTTCACTGATTCACACAAGTCTTCTACCCTGCCTGATAACTCTACATCCTTACTGAGGTTTATGGTCACTCAGTTATCTAACCTGACATCTGTGATTTTGCAACACCTGGACTCATAATCAAGATGGCGACTACAGGATATTGCGGTGTGCTTCAGTGGAATTGTAGAGGGCTCTGCACGAAGGTTGGAGAGCTCAAATACCGTCTTCGAATGAACAGTCTCCACGTATGGGCCCTGTCACTGCAGGAGACCAACGCGTTGCCAGCCATACCGGGTTTCAGTTGCTGTACGTGTCTCCTTCAATGTGCGACTGATGTGTGTACACGGATACACCTCCGGGAAAGGCGGCGAAGTGTGTTGATACACGGTTTCCTCAGGTCCGCCTTGCTCTGGAAAACTGGTGTACCAGGAGGTAGTTGCAGTGGAAGTCAAGTTTAGTAAAGCAACTGTCGGGGTTATGTCGGTTTTTTGTAAAACCTGGCGGTGGCTCTCCGTCCGGCATAAATACTGATGGTTACTGAATATTCGTTAACAATACTAGGGATGCCCAGCTTTAGTTGGCGGTGAGTCAATGCCCCTCACTCTGACTGGAGGTGCTCCACATTAAGTCCTCGTGGCAGGCGAATGCAGGACGCCTTTTCGGATGCATTGTTTGTTCTCCTGAACCGTCCCCATACAACAACGATGGCCGTGCTTCATACTCGAAGTGGAACTTAAAGTGGTAGTCAGGACACGGCACTCCCTCATGGCACTTGGAGCCGGACTCCTGGGAAAGTGACCATCACCCTGTCATCATCGGCCTCTATCTGTCACAAGCCCAACGATTGCGCCGCAAGCATTTAGTGGTTAACTGGGACAATTTCCTCACCATTCTTCAAAGGAGTCGACATCATTGCTTTTAGAATGAATAATAAAAGGCGCGCTGAATGAGTCTACAACCGTCACCTGGGTGGAGGTTGGTCGATCAGCACCGGATGTCGCTCTGCTCAACTAGTGGGCCACTCGTCAACAAGCGGAACTGACCGCAACTAGTGACTCAACTTCCGCGCACGCACATGCAAGACTTAATTACATTCCTGCTAAAAGTCGAAGACATGAGTGGGATATCTCACGATGGCAATATGACATCTGTAGTGCGAGCAGTTCTCCACACACTCATCGAATGCTTCTCTCTGGCTAACTTTCCATGCCATGGAGCATGGTTGCCGTCGTCCTGATGCAGAGGCTACAGCATGCTTTGCAGCAAACTTGTCTCCGGATGATTTCTCAAAACAAACAGCGCGCAAGTTTTTCCCCAAGTACAATGTGTTGCCTGCCCTTGTTACAAGAACTTACTTGCTGGGCATGCCAGCCCATATCGATAAGCTGCCATCTGCTGCTGACACAAAGGGAATCGTGATCCCATTCTCCATGCCTGGATTGCTTGCAACTGTAGATGATGCCGCCCGAAAAACAGCCCCTGGTCCGCACTCCATTACGTACGAGGTTTACAAGACCCTCAGTTGTGAGGCACTTCCCCCACTCCTTGACACCATTAACAAGGTATGGAAAGACGGCTAAGTACCAGAGAGCTGGAAATCTGCATCATCCCTATTCTAAAGCCGGGAAAGCGCCAACATAATAATCGACCTATATCATTTACTCCAACAATTTCCAAGCTTGCTGAAAAAATGTTCGCTACACGAACCTTGTGGTGCCTTTAACATCACGGTTTCCACCAACCGACTCAAACAGGGTTTCGACCATTAAGGTACAAAAGACCATCCATAGGGTTGGATGTCTTGGCGTCCTCAGTATCCACCCACAACCACAATGTACGCACCGTCCTTGCCATGGACGTACAAAAGGCTTATTTTAGTATCAGTCAGGCTTCCATTCTGGACTTAATCGACATGCTCCATTTACCACTTAGTGTACACAATTTTGTTAAATATTTCCTTGAAGGCAGACAATTTGCAATACGCCTCAGTGGCGATGCCATCGGATCATTAGTCGCTCTTCGCGGCGTACCTCAGAGATCAGTGTTGTCATCAACATTACTTAATATTGCATTTATCTCCCTTGCATGATAGTTACATGATGTGCCTGATGTAAAATTCTTAATATACGCTGATGACAACACGGTGCGGAGCACACACAAGGACCTATACTGACTCAAGCCACTGCCTTGCAATCAGCTTTAGGTATATTACGTCTACATCTTCCACTGTGGTCTACATATGCTTCCCCCATTGCGCTTTGACTTTCCGCCAGTAAAACGACGTTCACGCTAGTCGCCAACCGCTACGGGCGCCGTAAACTAGCTGCAACACCTATTTGTCTATATCTGTCCAGAACACCACTTCAGAAAACCAAAAGAGTAAAAATATTGGATTTAACAAATCACGAGTCAGGAACTGGAATTGCATGGCTGTCTCACGCTGAAGTACAGGCGATCCAGACGCTGGATCTGATCGGACGCATTGCTCCTAAAAAGGGGTGTCCGCTTAAATGTTGGACGACAGTTGGTGCGGGCAGTTGTGCAACCAATCCTTGTTTATCAAGCTTCAACATTTCACAAGGGCACAATGGGATCGCCTTGAAGTTGTAAATCAAGAAGAAGGAGGCTCATCACCTGCCTTCCTCATTCCATCCTTGGCGCTCCAAGAAAACACACAGCTGAACACAATAGATGAACTGGTGCAGCAACGACGTGAGGCTCGCAGGCATTAAGGCCACCCTCTCTCACGCAACGTGCGCTATCAGGGCTTGTGCTTCATCGCATTCCATTCTAACGCCGCCACTGTCAGTTCTTGCTCCTTGGCGTTTTATACAACTGAGTGACAAGAAGCCAACAGAGTTACGAAGATCAAGAACACAGGAATCGTCGTCGTCATTTCGCGACCGGATTATGGAACAAGACGCCCGGTTGCCACAAGGCGCTATCGTAATTTACGTTGATGTGACCAGGCCTGCTAAGTGACAACTGCAGTTTACTGTCCTTTTAAGTCTTCACTGAATAATACATCAAGATTTCAGTTACCGGAACCTCCATCTTCTTTTTGATTGGAGCTACTTGGTATTAAAGAGGCACTTCCCTCCGTGACCGTCATTCACACATGCTTCCCACGGCCCGTATTTTAATATTCACTGATGCCGTTCAGGTGACACAGCTACTTAGGGACCTAAGTAGCAGCATAGAAATGTGCCAAAGTATATATTGTCAGCGGCATGCATTCCGCGGCAAATTCGTACTGAATGAATTCCGCGTGTCCTTCTGAGTTCCCAAAGCCTTGAGGATTCTGCGACCCGCCTGTTCACCCCAACCTCTTTATCGCCAAAGCTCCTTAAATTGGATAATGCTACCCTCCTTTTAACAAGAAAGGAGCACCTTCGACTCCATACACTTGCTCTCATACCTCCGCGCATGGTAAGCCTCCCCCGCGGTCTAGCCCGTGCAGAGGAGGTGGCGCTTCGAGGATTCGAGTTGGTGTGGCCACAATACCTACAATGACTCGAAAGCGGCCTCAGTTTCGAGATTTGTATCCCCACCCTGGGAGTCCCGTCTGAAAGTCATGAGATGCTGGAGCCGATATCCATCACACGCTGTGGGATCCGTCGTCATATGCTGCCTGGACGCAGGGACCGCATCATCGTTCACTCATGCACTTCATTGCATCAGCTAACTTTTATACATTTGCTTGATGATACCCTTCAGCCATCATAACATATCATTTATGCCCTGAGGAATAAACATCGCAAAAAAAAAAAAACGATATGCATCGCACCTTGTGCTTAAAGGGATATTAGCACTACGCAGTTCATCGAGGCTCACCAACGATCGTACTTCAGTACACGTGGTCTCGTATACGAAAGTATGCAGTGCCACACACGTTGCTCCGGCCAACAGATGCAGGCAGGGTAAAATAACCGCTCATTACCTTACCAAAATATTGGTACACATAAGAAAAATTAGTTGTGGTTAAGCTCTGGTTAACCCTAGTTGAATTGCGAAAGCAACGGCGGAATATTCTTTTGCGGCTACATTATTCCCTTATCACGCCCTATCATTGTAAGGTGCTACATTATTGGGGGCACTTAAGCTCATCACCCTCCCATATTAAAGGAGCGACCTGATTTGGCAGCTCCTGCCCGTGGAATAGGAGTCACGTGAATTCAAATGTCATGGCAAGCTGATTTTTTTATGAGGAGACCGTAGCTACACTTCTTCACGGCGTAGCTGCGGCCACCCGAGGTCTCGCTGGCTGTTGGAGTATTGCTTTCGCAATAATAAACAATGATGATAATGCGTGAAGATTGAGCCAGTGTCTAAATACATGCATTAAAACGACAACGGGACAGTGTTAGACTCTTTCGCACATACTGTGTCGATTCCTGCCATCGCCAAAACGAAACTTCCAATCGAAACAGAAGACGCGGTAGGAAGCATGCTGGCTCTCATGACGAGAAAGGACAATCGGTGAAATATAAGCAGTATAAACAGCGCTGAAGCTCAAGAGTGACCAAAAATTCTTATCGAGATATTGTGAGGTTCTCGGGTATAAAGAAAGCACGCATAGCTGAGTACATGTCAACGACACGCGACCGCTCGATCGAGCTAAGATGGCGACTCGGAAGCTGCGGCCGCTGTCACAGTGCTCTAGAATACCACGGTGTTGACAGACCACCAAGGTCACACTTTCTTTGTGAACACCTCAAACGAAGGCAAAGTAAATGTAAATCGGTTTACAGGAAAGCACAAGTGCTGCATCTCTCGCACTTTCTCTTTGAACACTTGAACCGTTGTGGATTCCCTTTTTGCGTCCACATTTTGGCCATTTAATATAGTAACTAATTGGTTTTGGAATGGCTTCGAAACTTTACCGATTCTCAAGAGTTAGAGTTACAGCCTATACTGATGGGTCGGCTCGATATCGCGTAGGGTAGCCGGGAGCTTGTGTCTCTCAGCGATGATCAGAGCCCAGCCCGCCAGCTGCTTTTGTCAGCTGGGATCGAACTGTAAACGATCTCTCATCGCTCTATGTAGATTAGTTTCTATTCTTAGGGTGGATGGAGCTCAGAGAAGTACGTTATATGGTCAAAGTGTGCTCTGGGTGCCCCGCAGAAGGTGCATGCAAGGGACAAACGATCGGGGTGGATACATGCGAGGAGAGCTGAAGATACGGAACTGGATCTGGCGCCAGGTCACCTGCTAGAGCTTAAAGATATTTGTAGGGGGTGGGGTGGATACTGGAGCCGTTGCTCCCTATATGTAACCAGGCGTTTGCGTGCATTGCCTGGGTCTGTAGTTGGTCCTGATCGACTTACGTTTGCTCGAGCTGCATTGCGGGCTGCTTCATTCCCAGGGTTCCCATGTGGCAGGTAACCATGGAAGTTGAGCTGATCTGGTCGGGGGTTGAATGGAACTGAGAATTTTGAAAGCAGGTGTGTGAATCCTGCCTCGTGCAAAATTGCGGATTGCTGCTTTTTAATCACTAATGATTAGTGTGGCAGTGGCTGAGGAGATTGGCAAGGCAATTGCGGCTTCATCTGCCTCTAAGGAAGGTCGAACATTAATCTAACCAGAAACTATGGCGAGGAAGACAAAACATTTATTGACGCAAGGGTATTGACCCCCCGGCCCCCTGGGTCCCCGCATGGGCCCCACCACACTCAAACGTTCATGTTCAATCTGACCATGACGTCAGCAGCCCGGCAAACTGCGATCTTTTGCTTCGCCGGGTCCTTGGAGCGTAGTGCGGTCTCCCAGTCTTCCCAAGTCCGGAGTGGCACCGATCTGCCGGGGGAGGAGGAGACGTCGGGCAGTTTGGTAAGATATGGGTCAATGTCTCTTTAGGGGCTTGGCAGAAGGGGCAGGTTTGCGGATTTATTGATAGTGAGATAATAGGGAGGGAGTGGGGAGGGTCCTCGTTTGTAATCGTTGCCAGAGATGCTGTTCCCTGGTGGTAAGAGAGGAGTGTGGTAGTGGGTATTGTTTCCGTTCGGCGCGGAAGTGCGCGGTAAGCTCAGCGAAGGTATACATGCGCTCCTTCGAGAAATCTCCCCCCCCCCCCCCCCCTCGCCCCCGAGTTCCACCTGAACCCGGTTTCTTGACCCTCGGGCTAAGGAGTCGGCGGCCTCGTTGCTGTGATTTCCCGAGTGCGCAGGTACCCAGATGAGCTCAGCGCGTCGGGGGTGGTGGGGGGTTGGTGTGGCTAGCAGACATTTGGCAGAGAGATGTACCCTGCCTCTAGCGTAATTTAAGATTGCGGTTTTGGAGTCTCTGATGTTGTTGTTGTTATTGTTGTTGTCCAAATAACTTATGGCACATACCCACACAGGGGGATCGGCCAAGAATTGGGTAGCAAAGAATTTTTTTTTAATATACTTGCATTACAAAAAAAAAATGATTTGAGGGGTAGAGTAAAGGAAACAAAACGTGAAATAAGTGAAATATAAAATGAAAAGTGGTAACACTCACGGGAGATTGACACTACAATTGTAGAACAAGTGATGTTTAAATATTTAGCAAGGCAAACGATTTGAGTCCAGTAAAAAATTTTGCATGGCGGTAAACACAGACCTGTGACTGTGCCCAAGGATGGTGGCGCCAAATGATAACAATGTCGGGCTGCTTAAACTAAGGCCAAGCTGTTGCAATGGCCTTTCCATCAACTGTTTTCTCAGCGTGGTAAAGCGGCGGCAAAACAATAAAAAGTGATCTAATGTTTCTTGTTCACCGCAAAATGCGCAGACGGGAGACAGTGCCAAACCAGACCTGTAAAGATAGAAATTTAAAGGTGGGATACGGCATCGCAGCCTTGTTAGTGAAATTTCAAGTTGCCGTGAATGACATAATTTTCTATTCCAAGAATAATTTAGATGCAGGTAGTCATCAGATCTTAAAAGATGTCCATTTTTCATATTTAATAAGACGTTTCTTCGAAACCTCGCTGCGGTGATGTACGCGGTCGCCGGAAGGATAGATAATACGGGGCCATTAAGGGACTCTTTTGCCAAATTGTCAGCAAATTCATTTAAAGTCACATTGCTGTGGCCTGGAATATGTAAAATTTTCAAATGTCTAGGGATCAGGGAGACAAAGGTTTTTACTATTGCAGAATCCACCGACGAAGAGAGAGATGAACACAAGGATAGAGAGTCGGAAATTACTGCCACTTTAGAAAAAGAGGAGTCTAATTTCCGTAAAGCGAGTACCACCGCCAGAAACTCCGCCTCAAAAATTGGGGTGAAGTCCGGAAGCCGGACAGAAAAAGACCAGTCTAAATGTGGACAATATATACCCACACCCGCCTTTTCATTACTTTGAGATGCGTCAGTAGCTACAACTAAACTAGCAGAAAGACTTCTTAAATGATCTTCTAATAATCCGTTTAGAATAACGGATGATAAGTTTTTAGCATTATTCGGGAATATGTCGTCAAAGACAATTTTAATAGATGAACCGATGGTTTGTATGGGTAGAATACTAGGAAGGGAAACATTTAAAGGGTCCAGCAAATTTTTTACCATAACAACCTGCGGAGTGTGAAACTTAGACCAATGGACACCGAAAAAGGAGGTCGGTTGACAGCAAAAAATAGACATAGATCGGTGAAACTCTGATTCATATATCCTTAAGTACGTCTGAACGGTTAGAATTTGTAATCTATATATCAAGGGTGGAATCCGGGCTTCAAGATAGAGCACATTGTTGGCAACAAATTTTGGAAGTCCCAAACACAACCGAAGTGCTTCTCGCTCCAACAGAACAAGCGGTCGAATTTTATAAGTTGCTGATCCAGAAAACAAGACTGAACCGAACTCTAAAATTGGACGCACTGATGATGTAGTTGGCACTTCTTCTTCTTCTTCTTCTACCTTGATATTTGGCACATACCCACGAAGGGGGATTGGCCAGGGTTCAGTGTGGACTGCCAAATGTCCTACACAAACTGAATTAGTGTAATAAAGTAATTGACAACTAAACAAAAACAAAAGGTTTAAGATCACAAAAGTTATTGAATGAAAAAATATGATGCAAAAATTTGTAGTTTTGTACAGTGGTCTGTCAGGGCGTCAGGGCCATGGCGATGGCGGTCTCTTCATCTTCTTCTGCTGTGGTGCCTCGTGGCAGTTCGAAACTGAGGGGGTCGGTATCTGGTTGGTATACTACGGCCGTAGCTCCCCAGTCGTCTACAGCTGCATTTACCCAGACCGCATCCGGGGCGTCCCGTACAACTTGTGCAGTGCTTTCGCCCGTATATTCCTGCGGCCGTGTCGGAGTACCCGGGTTCGAATCCGACCTCGGCGGCTGCGTTTCGATGGAGGCGAAACGAAGAAGCGTCCGTGTGCTGTGCGATGTCAGCGCACGTTAAAGATCCCCAGGTGGTTGAAATTACTCCGCAGCCCTCCACTACGGCTCTTCTTTCTTTCTTTCCACTTTCACTCCCGCCTTCTTCCCTTCCCTTACGGCGCGGTTGAGGTGTCCACAGAAAACAAGTGAGACAGTTACCGCGCCTTTACCTTCCTATAAATCAATCAGATTTTTTTTTATCCCGCAAAGGGTGCATGTTTCGAGGTAGCGGTTTGATGTAGAGAGATTCCCTGATGTGGGATTTTAGCGTGCTTAGTTTTGCGTCGTTGGCAGGGATCAGGATGTTAAGTTTGTGCAATATTTGTCTACCTGTGGGTGTGGCAGCAAGGCGCATGTATTGGGTTTGAAGGTGTGCTTCACTTAATTTGCGTATTGCATTACGAAGCCCCAGGGCAAGCAGTTTATCGTTTATTTTGTTCCCTTGTAGATTCAGAGCAGTTCTTATCGCTTGCTGAATCATGGCGTCTAGCTGCTGAGTTTCGCCTGCGGTAAGTCTAAGATAAGGGGTCGCGTAGGAGATACGACTAACTGTGTAAGCGTGGATTATGTGCGCCTTCCCCGTGACTCATCTTATTAGTTGCGCGGTTGCGGCGAGGGTTTGTTTCAGTCTTGTTAGTATCTTGTTCTCCCCGTCGTTCTGCAGATACATACCAAGTATACGTAGCGTGTTCACACGAGGGACGCATCTACCTTGGATGTGTATTACAATGTTCGTGTAGTAGATCCCCCTTTCGGCGGCTCCGATTTCTCTGAAGAACATTCGATGGCATGTGTGATAGTAGCTATGGTGTCCGCTTTTATTTGTAGGGTATTTTCGATTTCTCCGCCGGACCCATGGGTTGCCCAGAGAGTAATGTCGTCATCATATAGCTTGTGCTGAAGGTGGGGGATAGCTCCTAATCTATGGGCAAGGGGAATAAGCGTTATAATAAATACGAAGATAGGGCAGAACCTTGTGGTGTTCCTACGCTGGCCAGCGTGTAGGGTTGTATGTGGATGTTGTCGACGTGCAGCGTCGCTGTTCGGTTTTGTAAAAAGGCCTTTACGTATCCGTGTACCTTGGTATCAACGTTGAGTTCCATCAGTGCTTGTAGAATGGCTGTGTCTTTGACGTTATCGAAAAATTTTTTGAAGTCAATGACTAGAAATTGCCTTCGTGTGTGCTGTCGCGTTCGGATCGCTTATGTCATTAGTTATCTGAAGTAAGGCATCCTGAGCGGACAGCCGAGGTCGAAAGCCTAGCATAGTATGTGGGTGCTGTGAAGTTTCGTCCATGTCTGCTGTAAGACGTGCTAACACGACGTGTTCAAGGAGTTTCCCGATCCAAGAGGGGAGCGATATGGGGCGCATGTTCTTAAAGGTGATTGGTTTGTTCGGTTTTTGTGAGCTACTTGAACTTAGAGGCGGCTGAAAGGGGGAAAATTGATGCGCTTATGAGAAAGTGTATCAAGAGGGTTTTGGTTACTTATGACGGCATCCACAGAGAGATTGTTGGCTATGGGAATGTAATGTCTCGCAGCTAGAAAGGCTCAGCACCACAAGGGTGGGGAAGGTAATTTTGGAAAAAGCAGGGCTAAATCCGGTTAGGGGAAGGGGTATGTAGGCCACCATAGGATGGAAGGCACGAGAGTTTAATCGAGAAGGCAGAAAAGAGCTGAGGCTAAGGAACGCATATATTCAAAGAATCCCAGGGAGTAGGTCGCATTTTTAGATGCGACAGGCGGAAAAATGTGGGAAGTCACCTTAGCGGTAGTAGTCGACGGGGGAGGGGGCTTGATCAGCATCTCTTGCTTGCGCGTCGGCACAAAGGCCACGTATGTGTTGAGCGACAGTAAAACTGCAATTCAAACATTTGGTAGTAGGATGATGTCTCCCGTGGCAAGAATTGGATAGGGTAATTAATCTCATTTGGACTCCGGCTCACGATTCTGTCAGTGGCAGCAAGGCTGCTCACAACCTGGCTTGAAATCTCTACTGCCAAGCAGGTCGGAATGAGCAAGCTGAGAAAGGCTACAACAGAGAAGGGCATCTGCTGTTGTATTATGATGTGACGCAATATTATAGAAGGCAGCGTCTGAAACTACCCTCTCCAGAAAAAATTCTAGACGGAAAATAGATGCCGGCATAGAGGCGTCTGCAAGCAGATGTTTATCCAAATCCGGTCTTAAAAAAATACATATTCTCAAATTTTGAAGATTAGAGCTGCAGAGTTTGCGGACAGAGGGGTACCCTTGGTTGGTTGGTTGGTTGGTTCATAGGAAGGGAAAGGCGCAGTATCTGTCACACTTGCTCTGTGGACACCTGAACCGCGCCGTAAGGGAAGGGATGAAGGTGGGAGTGAAAGTGGATAGAGAGAAAGGGGGGCCGTAGTGGAGGGCTACGGAGTAATTTCCCTTAACCACATAATATGGGAGTGTTTGCATTCCCCAGAAAGGGCAAACAACATTGATAGTAGAGAAGCCTGGGAGTCCTTGCTGGAAAGCCCAACCCCGGAACACCAGCTGCTAGCGGTTCACTGGCTGAAGAGGCCGCCAAGATACAAGGGATTTTGGTCAGCATCTGAAACGGATTCCCACCTGCCCCTGTCCTCCTCAAGAGGGGAGGGCCTGGGGTAGGAAAGAGCCCTTTTCTGTCGGACAATAAAGTTGATTCACTCACTCACTTACTCACTCTGGGTGTAGTGCGATGTCAGGGCACGTTAAAAATGTCCGGGTAGTCGAAGTTATTCCGGCACCCTCCACTACACCTCTTTCTTGCTTCCTTCTTTCAATACCACCTTTTCCCCTTCTCTAACGGTACGGTTCAGCTGTCCTTGCTGGGCCCATTGCGCTGTGACAGGTATAGATACTGCGCCTTTCCTTTCTAAACCACTTTACATTTTACAACGCATAAACGCCCGTATGCTGTACCATGTTAGTGGTTGGTTGGTTGGTTCATAGGAAAGGCGCAGTATCTGTCACACTTGCTCTGTGGACACCTGAACCGCGCCGTAAGGGAAGGGATGAAGGTGGGAGTGAAAGTGGATAGAGAGAAAGGGGGCCGTAGTGGAGGGCTACGGAGTAATTTCGACCACCTGGGGATCTTTAACGTGCGCTGACATCGCACAGCACACGGACGCCACTTCGTTTCGCCTCCATCGAAACGCAGCCGCCGAGGCCGGGATTCGATCCCGGGAACTCCGGCACAGTAGTCGGTACCATGTTAGTGCATGTTAAGATCATGGTCTAAATTATCAGCAGCCCTCCACTATGGCACCTCTCTCTTTGATCACTTCCATTACGACGCGGTCAGGTCTACACAAAGAAATGTCACATAGCTACCGCAGCTACTGCTCATTTCATACACTTAACCGAAAATTAGAGCTTATGAAGAAGTGTTTGATTTAGATAAAGGCAAGTCAATTAAAGTAATAATCTCCTGAGCCTAAGTGGGCTTTACTGCTGTCGCTGCTATGTAGTTAAATTAAAGTAATCAAACCAGATATATTTGCTTGTCGCGATACCAGCGCAAGCCGAGGGCCCGAGATTGATTGAATGTCCTTTATTGAATGGGAAGGCTCATGGCCATGGATGGGGGTAAAGGGGAGTAGACAATCTTTTAAGTGTTTAGGTCGTCACTCAAATCATATTGCTCTAACCAGGCCACTAAGCGAGTCATACTTGGCAAATATCATTCGTGTGTTAGCATCAGTTTCTAGAAAGGAACAGTAGTTCAGGCGGTGTGCTAGAATTTTAGTATAATATATCAAGGGCTTTAAAGACGCAGCAGTCTGTTCACGCTCTTGTTAAGATCCCGGTCGGCCGTTGCGAACGCTTTTCGATTTTAAATCTAAAATCGCGTCCGTGTGCCCGCGAGGTGGTCGAGTTGGTCGAAATTTCCGGAGCCATGCACACTGCGTCTCGTAGCCTGAGTCGCTTCGGGGTGTTAAATTCCAATCAAACCATTAAAAAACATTGACAATGATACAATGATCGTTGTTATTAGTTATTTGTGAGTGCCGAACACCGAACTCCGCGCTTTCCGCTTTTAAACCTGGCAACCAACTCGACTCCGGAAAAAGTTTCGGTGTCGCCTAGTGACGCCACCGGCACCGGTGACCTTTAGTGATGGCTTCCCCCCACGCTTTTCCCAGCTAGCGCCTAGCGTTGCTGGTGTTAGGGCACGCGGGGTTCAACGTCGCGTCCTGCGGCTGGGTCTTCATCGGGCACATTGGAGTTTAACTGCGGTGCCTGGGTGGCCGCCGCTAACAATGCTGTTATCTCATCTGTAACATCTCGTCGCGCGGCGTTATCAGGTATGTGCCGCAATTAGCCACTCTTTGTCGGCTCAGAGCGACACTTGTCGGCGGGGAAGCCCGCCGAGCGTGCGCCCGTGGTCCACTCGCCTCACGTGTTGAAACCCGCGGCTATTGTAACCTGCTTGCGCAGCGCGTGTAGACTGCGCCCTACAAATCGGCACATGTTTGTTCACTGGTTTTTAAGGCTGGCTACGTCTGTGTAGTCCACGTATTATTGTCTGTTCAAGAAAGTCTCCGGGCGCGTTTGCGGAGGGATGCATATTAACCTCTATTTATTCTGTTAATTTGCCTGGTTGCTGTGGCAGTGTTCCTATCAATGATTCTTGCTGTTAGATTTTTAAGGGCGTGTTCCTAGTTTTTATTTTTACATTTCACGAACTGAAACACCTCGCTCTGCCGGACGATGGATGCTTTCCTCCGGTCGCCAAAGCCACGGTATCTCCCGCCTTTAAGCTCTAAGAATAGTAGCGGCGTTACGGCGCCGAAGTGTTCGTTTTTCCTTCTAGGCATGCGGTCGCCTACCTCTTCCGCACCAGAAAACGAAAGAAAACCTTGCGCGTCAAACACTAAAAAACAGGTTGTGGCACCATCACAGCGCGTCAGGTTTGTGCAATCATTAACGACGTGCACTTCTAGCGTAGAATCAGATTCACCTTTCGCATATGTCGATTGACCGCCTACCTATATATTGCATAACGTGCCTCTCTGTCCAAATAGCTGCTTTAATATTTGAGTTTTGCTTTGTTTCGCGTTACAGCAATCTGAAAATAGCAGAACTGAGTCCACGCTGGAAGCAGGTTAGGGGAGCTATCCTTGAGCATTTTAAGTAGTTGCTATTAGGAATAAATAAAACTTGAGCGCAAAAATTGGGGGCACTTGAAGGGAGGAGGCAGCGTTCATGAACTCTTTTATAGCTGCATGAAAGGACTGGTCTGACGCTTCTATTGGGCAAGTTTCTCGCTATGACGAAACGAATGACAAGTAATAACAAAACCTTCCAATTGGGCGCAAAGTGAAATTATTAAGGAGAATAGACTGCCGAGGCTTGACATTTGAGCGCGTTTATTATTTTTTTCGCCCTGACGCTTATAAGGAGACTTTAAGCGCCAGTTCACATGGAGCTCAAGCCCAGGTTTTGGGTTGGTCAGTCTTGCTTTTTCATATTGCAGTTCGTATGCCGAGGTTTTATTGCAGATTCTGGACGAAAGAGTGTTTAAAAGAAATTCGGTGTAAAAAAATCTAGCCGGCAGTCCAAAACTTTAATGTTTTATGAAGAAAAAAAAAAAGGTAACACCTAAAACTGTGTTTGGATTGGTTGGGGTCAACTGTTGAGGCGCAGGAATGTGCAGATTTTACAGATATTTTTGTGTGTGATTTCAGTTAAATTCAGGTGGTTCTCATTATTTATATATGAGTAAGCTTTGACAAAACATTAAGGAGTGCACGTCTCGCTTAACTCATAATAAACACACTCAGCATGTCAAAGAATTCATTGGTGCTAAAGATTACTTCAAATATTCCTTCTTTTCACTGACCTCCCACGACTGGAGTCAGCTACCTGCCGACATTGTGTGCAATATCTCATGATCAATTTTCATCTTGCTTTATGATCGTTTGTGTAGCATCTAGCAATTATATTTCCAATATGGGATTTTTGTAGCTGTTTCTCTTAGTATTTTGCCACTATGCTTGTATTGACCTTACTCCTGCCTTATCCTGGAAAGAGCTGGTATTATGTAATAAATAAATTAGTAAATAAATAACATAAAGGAGCGAAGTTTTTCCTCAGAAAAAAACACGAACCATGCTGCAATGTGCAAGGTTTGCAGCAAATGATAATATAGTGTAACAAAATTTCTGTGATGCTAACCTTATGCAAGCAGCGTAGTACTAAGTGTTAGGAGTTTCTTGCTGGGTAAAGAAAACTTGACTCTCTGCTTATTTAGAAATCTGAAGCATTGTATTAAGGTCCTCTTTAGTATTTCTGATAGGTAAAATGGTGGAAATGACTGGCAAATGTGTTTTATCCAGTGTCAGCATTAAAGGGAAGCAAGCGGTGGGGGGCATCAACTCTGCTTTCTGTGCCACACCAAAATGCTGGCCGTCGCCGTCGGAACCGTCTAACTGTCACCACATTGTTATCGTAAGGGCCCATAATTAGCCTCAGATATGTAAGGTACTGTAAAGTGAAAGTGTTAGTCAAAAAAGAAATCGTAGCAAATCAGCGTGAAATATTGAATGTGAGATAGATGTTGGGAAGAATAGAGTCAGATCTGTTGGGCTAGCATAATGTTGGCATCTTGGCATCTAGGTCTGCTCTTGTCAAGCTAAGTGGATAGTCACTGTATGATAAGATCTCTTTTGTCTATCTAGTTGGCACTCACATTATAAATGTCACATACTCTTTGCTTCTTTTCACCTAGCCAGGTTTTCTCTTGTAGCAGCATTTAAGTTGGAGCAATGAATCTGATAGTGAAGACTAATTTGCAGTGTCTGGCTAGTAGTGCGGCTGTACTACATGTCATCGACCGCGCTGAAATAGTCACTGCTAAACCATATCTGTGCTGTTTTTCATAAGCCAGTCATGCTGCTTATTATCATACACAGAGGGTGCTGTTCTGCCAAGGCTAGACTGAGGTCAAGGTAGTTTTGTGTGTGGAGCCATTAGGAAGCTGACAGACTGCTCAAATGATGGAGTTGTACTAAAGCTGATTGGTATTGGAGTGGAAAGAAGGTCTGTTATTTAAATGATTCCACTGAGGCCCATGTCATGGCCCTTTACTAATTCTTCAATGAACAAAAGAGTGCTCTTTCGATTGCTGTATCTAGACTGCCCGGCATTTTAAGCATGTCGATGTTGTCATGTTAGGCAAGTTCGTGGAGAAACAGCTATCACGTCAGAAGAGGAATGCACAAAAAGCCAGGTGCTGTCCTTGACTTTTTGTTACGATTTTTACATAATGTGGCAGCTTATGTTTGCTTAACCTACTATTTTTACTTCTGCAATATGTTATTTGTGCACCCGTCGCTTATGTACTAATGCGCAAAAGTTCAATTTTTCCTATAAAGCTGATTGGACAAGGCGAATTTCCATATGCAGCGTAAGCACAGTGTTCACCTACTTTGTTGGGCTGTTTTCGGTGTGTGTTTCCTTTTTTTTTGCATGGAATACATCTGACACAACAGCTTATATCCAGCTATAAGCTACATTGTGCATCAATTGGTAATAATAAGTGCTTTTCATTGTGGTGTGCAGGGTGTGGTTTTCAACGCTCTTTTAGAGCCAGTTGCTTGCACGTAATAGGAGGATCAAGGGAGAAAAATGGTTGATGAGATCGACCTGAAGGATGAACTTCATTTGGTTTAACGAAACACAGTCGTTTGCTGTGAGAACTTATTAGAAGAATTACGTTTAATTGCTTATGTCTCCTATTAGAAGAATTAGGTTTAATGGCTTATGTCTCCTATTTTGTTGTAGGCCGCTGCATTGCAGCATTTAACTGCGTGCCCAATTCATATTTTGGGTGAATCTCTACAGTTTAAACATAGTGCCCTCCATCTTCTTAGAAAAGTTACGCAGATATTGCATCAACCTCATAGTGTAGCTTCCTTTAAATCATTTCTGAGTTTGTTTCATAGTGAATGATGAATAATGAAAGCATGGGCATGTGTTTTGACTGAAAGAAGTGCCCGGTTATCTGGCCTCATTTGAGGAGCATAATAGCTTTGAAACAAGTGGGCCGGAATGAAAAATATATCTATATATGTTAGACATCTGGCTAGTACTGGTTATGTTTCGTGTACACGTTGGCAGCTGTCGCCAGTTGGAATGCCCATTTGCAGACAAGTTTTTGTCTCCTAGCTCGGGATGAAAGTGAACTCCTCCTTCAAATCGATTTTACATATGTGTGGCCTCTCTCATCTTGGCTTATGCCTAGCTTGTTTCACTGAGGGGATTAAAGCTGGTGCTAGGTCCCGCAGAGTGCGGCATGTCTTTGCTTCATTGTTTTGAACTTCTCTCACGTTTCATTAAAAGTGCATTTCTCATTTTTCTCGTCTAGTTTATCCTTTTTGGGGGGAAAATTTATTTTATATTACCGTACTTTGTGGCATGGGATATGCACGAGCGTTACGGCACGTCCACGCGTCCAACTCTTGAGAGCCGTGCTTATCAGCTGTCTTGACACCAGATGACCCGTGCAAGTGCTGAGCGGTACTTGAACGCTGACTGGCTTACATTCCTTGTTTTACGAGTGCGAGTATCGCACAGCAGGCTCCTGCTTTTGTTGCAATGGGCAGGGCTACTGCCCTGCCTAGGGATGGAATGGATGATGTCAACTGTGAGGTCCGTTGCCCACGTGTGTCTACTGGAACGGATATTTTTTCGATGTGCGAGGACCTTCAGTATTACTGCTGTACAGTGTATGAGGTTTCGGGCGTGTTCCTGCCAAGTTAAGGTGATGTTCTTTTTTTCTTTATCACAACTTGTCCTTTTTATCTCTGCTCTCTGATGGTGCCTGCCTGTAGGCTTCGACTTTGTACGAGTTGTGAAAGCAAGGCTGCTTCTCGTGTCTTGTGAAGTTCCTTAGTCATTTTTTTTTTTTTTTTTTTTTTTTTTGTGCTGGAGTGCACATTCTCTTCTTCCTTTCCTTCTAGTTATGGTTACACTCCTTGCAGATTCAATGCCATGATTCTATGTCCATGCCTCCTCCGACAAATTACAAAAAAAGAAAAAGAATTGACTTTTCACATTATTGCAACTGTTGAATTCTATTTTGTTATGTGGTGTGGCAGGGAAAAATGTTATATTTTTATAGTTTTATGGATTCTGTGTCTGTGGCTAATGTGTTTTTGCCAGTGAACGTTTTTTTTTTACAGCTATTTGACTCATGGTTTGGTTTTGCTGTTTTTGTTTTGGCAGTTGCTCAGTGTTATCCAGTCTTGCATAGAGTCCAGTAGCCTTGTTGTAGTATCTTATTGGTAACATGAATCTCTCCACTGCTTCTTGATTAGAATCAGTGATAAAGTGTCCAATGCCCCAGCCAATATAAATGAGAAAATGTATTACCTACTTTGGATAGAACTCCTTACCACAGTGCCACTGACACTGTGTGTATTATACCTTTGTCACAAAGGCAATCTCAGTGACCATTGAGTCAATGGCCATCTAAATTTTCAAAGGTCATAGTGATGCACCTCTGCCTTATGACAAATTTCAATAACCATTCAGTAGTGAGTGCATCATTTGACAGGTGACTCCACTGGTAACAACATCCAGTAAAAAAATATGAAGTCAAGCAGGATAAAACGAGGCTGATGTTGCCCTGAGTGCTATTTTTATTTGCAAGTTCGTTTGCAGGAGGGTAATCGAATACCTCACAGCTCGGCATAATCCGGAGGCACCATAGGCAAGCAACGGCAGAACGCCGATGGGCTATTGATGCTCAATTGCCGCATTCATTTCGCGCCAGCGATGGCACCATAGCTCGGCGGTCGTCTTTGCTCTGTTCATAGTCACTATCGTTAGAAGCACTTGTGGGGCTCTCCTTGTACTCGGTTGTCTCAAAGTGCTCTCAGAGGCGAAGATGAGCAAAACGCTGTGGCACGCCACACCGCCTTAGAAGAACAGCGTCAGTTTGTTTACGTCTGACCATCACACATTCTACAAGGCGATCTTTTGGACTCTTGAAAAACTAGTTGATGAACTGGTTAATGTAGTCTAGATAATTTAATCCAGAGAATGTTTTTGTTACTTTTAAGTTTCTGCGTTTTTCACATTATGGAGAGCGCGAGGCTGCTTTCAATATTCCTTGGCATTCTAATAGTCCTTTGCGAATCTCATTGAGTCAATGTCGATTGAGTTCAATGGTCATTAAAAACTGCTGTGTGGCGGTGGCCGATCCCCATTGAGTTCGATCTCTGTCCACTCAACTGTCCATGTGAGAGGGTGTTAGCCTGTTTACCCTGACCTTGGCGCCAGTGTTTTACATTCATCTGTCTTTACAACATTTGCATTCTTGGAAAACATAAGCCTTCTTTGTGGCATCATTTGGGAATATTTTTGGTTTTGTACAATTCTATAGCCTCCATTTGTTTCGGATCCCTTTCCTCTACTTCGTGTAGAAAGTTGGAGAAGTAATCATGCTGATTAAGCTTTTTGCATATTGATCACTGAGTTCTCTGCTAAGTGTAATCACAACGGTAAGGCAGCGAAGCTGGAAATTGATCTCCCTAATGTTATTGTACAGTGGTCTTGCTGGTGATAGCGATAAGTCTCATCCTCACTAATTATCTGTGCATACTTCTTTTACTTTTTGGTATCGCGAGGCCAATGAATTGCATGGTGGAGAGGGGATAGCTCTGTGAGGCTGCAGTTTTGCAGCTTCCTGACTTTTGTTATGCAGGAAGCTTGCACACGTTAGTAGGAATTTAAGTTGCTGGCTCACACTATCATAAAATACACAATAAATCTGACAGACATATGTGCTTGCCGTTGTTGACAGACACTGCTTAAAGCTTTCGAATGAACAGCTGTGTGTGTGACTCAACTTTGAACTGTGAGCATTATTTATGCTGGTACAGCTGTGTCTACATCCCATGTGACCTGTCTAAGAGCAAAGCAACATGTGCTGTATGTGCGGAAGTATGATGCAGCACTTTTGAATTATTTATGGTATTTGACATACCACTCCTCACCTGGGGTTACAAAAACATTTGCACTTCAATGGAGGAGATCAGCTATCCTATGCTAACAACAATAACAGGCTCCAGTGTATGAATTTGATGCTTTGACTCACGCTAAAACCATCATCGATAGCTTTGAATGCAAACCTGTTTAGACTGCGCAGCCTTGCTGCTGTTCTGTGACGGCCATGGCATGCAGGTGATCATGTGACGTCAGTGCTGGCAGCATATAAATCCGAAAGGAATAACCAATTCAGCTCCATCTTTCATTGCATGTTAAGAAATGATTTTATGGAATGGCGGCGTCGTGTCATTTGTATTTTCATTGTTCCTCTTTTGCAGGCTTAGCTCCACCAGTCAAATAACCGAGCTGAAATCCATAGTTCCGCCATGGGGGAGCGAGGGAGCGAATTTCCGCTGCGTCCGCTCGAGGAAAACCAAGTCCTCATTCTGCCGCCAAGTCAGACGCCAACGGTTCACCGCACATCTAATGCGTAAGGACTGTACCGCACTGCTGTTTCAGAAAAATGCAAATGGGGTCTCATTAATATGCACTTCTTGCGTGTGTCTTTGGTTGTGACGAATTCACAGTATATTGCTGTGGATTGCTTTTTGCCACATGGCGTACTTCAGTTGGCAAAAAATGATGGCACATAGGCGTTAATACTGCATTTGGTGCCATCATGGCTGGGTTCAAACCTTGCAACCCTGTGCCTATCAGCTGAATTCCGTTTTCATTTCATTTGTTTTATGCTCAGAAAGAGTAATTCTGGAGACTCTGAATCGCTCTTTACTGCTTAGATGCCATTTTTCGAGGGCACTGCATTTGCTTTCAAAGTAGCGTAATTTCATCGCACAGTCTGCACGCAATGTGTAATTCTTGAGGCAATTCAATTTTTACTTAAAAATTTGATGGGCTCGTTGGATGAAATTGCCCTGGACGCAGGCACGTATGTGAAAGGGGCGAGGAGCTGAATGGATTGCCGGCGGTCAAGACTAGCCCCAAGGACTCCTACAACCTGCTGTACTTGATTATGCTCATACATGGTGTTGGCACGCTCATGCCGTGGAACATGTTCATCAATGCGAAATCGGTGAGTGTCCAAGGGCTTTGCCGTGCTGTAGTTGCACATTTGCAATAAGCAATCAAGGGGGGGATCCTTGCAAGCTTTTGCAGGTATGTATGCTATAGGGAAAGGTCAGAATTAGAGACAGGGGCTCCTTGCCGTTTGAGTGATCTAGTCAGGTCTGTTTGCACAATTTGGAGTGATGATTGTTCGCACTGCATTTTTTCTTCGGAACGCTGAATGTGCGAGTGATTTTTGTTGCGAAACCAACAGGCTTTTCATCAATTAGACTCCTTCAGGTAGAAAATAAATTCTGCTATGTAAAGCTGGTCAGCATATCTTTTTGCCCCAGTCTCTCAAGTTGCTTCCCTTGTTGTACTGTTATCTATTTGGACTGACTGTAAAGTATTGGCTTCAGACTGAATGTTTAGGGCTTTTAGTTTGAAAGGGTTATTGGTGCAATAGTATGCTGATGCTCGGAATATTATTTTCGTTCACTGCTGTGCTTCTTGTGGCTTGTTGTGCGAAAATTTTTAATCACCCTCTTTCGTGCTACTTCCTTGTCCAGGTCATCTTTTACAAAGCTAAACACCATACCAGTTGCTCATCTCTTTATGCAGCCTGCCGGGCACAATCACATATTGCCCCTAAAATTAGAGGGTAACCTGTATTAGAGCATGTTAAATTTTCTGCGTCTTGTGTCAGTGCATTTTGCATGCTGCTTCTATTTTGCTCCTGTTATTATTGCTGTATGTTTAAATCTTTCTTTTTTGTTCCTTACTGTTTTGAATTTCTTTGGTATCACTTGGATTTGTCAAGCTTTTCAAAGTTTGATGTACAGTCTTTGTCAAAAATATACGGCCCAAGGGTTTCGCTTCTAAGCCCTGTAACGCGGCGCCTGGTAGCAATTCTGGAATATGACTGTAAGCAAGAGCAGAATGAGGACGAGCTTTGTTATCTATAAGATTTTGAACGCCAGTGTTGCGATACGAGCCCCATTACGGGGCTTAGAAGGAAAACCCCTGGGCAGTGTACTTTTGACAAAGACTGTACCTTTCACTTCTGTTCCTTATTTAAATTGTCTCACTTCAAACCTTTATGAAGTCGGTGTGTATGTTTGTATATATTTGTTACGAACTATTCTAGTGAAGTGTGTTTCCAGTCTTTCCCCAACCCAGGTGATTCCTACTAAGGTCTTTACAAGCGTTTATAGGAATGAATGATTACTGATGCTTAAACAATGACCAGAATACAGTAATGAGTAAATGGGTTCCCATGGCTCTGCCCTGTCATTTCTTTGGGTGTCTGGTATATAGCCTCTGGAAAACACTGGCTTCCGGTGCGCTGTTGCCTTTGCAGTACTTTCAAGATTACAAGCTGGCGCCAGGCGGGCTCACTAACGGCTCGGCGGCGGCCAATGAGCTCACGCTGTACAGGAATGACTTTATGGGTTACATCACGCTGGCCTCACAGCTGCCAAATTTGCTGTGCAATTTTCTGAACCTCTTTCTTCAATTTGGGTGAGTGCACCAAAGGTAGTAGTAAAACATCGGACTGTCATGCTGGGTTCCCGTAGAGTTGCCTTCTTGCATTATTGCAGTATTCTGTGAACAGGTTTGGGTGTTGATCAGTCTGTGGTGTTCTTTTCTTATGCGTTAATTTATTTTTTCTCAGAGTAACCAGGGAGATTTGTTGGTTCTGCTTTGGTTTGAAGGCTTTGTATACAATGGTGGCAGGGAGGATAAATTAAGGGGAGGGGGGCATTATCTGAAGGTCGAGAGGAGAAATGGGTGGGACCTGTAAGTTTGTTGGGTTATGCTGATAATCTGAGTGATACTGGGGATGGTAATGCTGAAAAAGAGGATGTGGATTGGCTTATGGGGATGCTGTGGACACTTTGTTGTTCGGCAATAAGTTATCATTTGGGTATATGCTGAATAAGAGATGTGAGTAGGCTTGAATGAATGCTTGGAAACATTGCCCTTTTGGATTCCCCAACAGCACTCGTATGGCCAGAATTTTGAGAGGGGAATGTGGCGTGATGAAACATTGACTGGGATGGTAATGTTTGTCTGCGGTTGGCTTGAAGGTTGGGTCCGATATTGGGTCACCAGAAATTATGACGATGCGCCTGCATTTAAACGTAGGCAGAGCAAGGGACCAAGAGCACGTTAAGCTAGCAGACATACTGTATTTGCACGATTCTAACGCGCACCTTACTTCCCGAAAATAAGCGTTAAAAAATACATGCACGTTACAATTGGACTCAAAACCGGAATCGAAATCTCAAAACCCGAAACAAAGCAGCTCAATAAACCATAGGCAGCCACATTGCCATTGGTCTTGCTTCTGGCATGGACGCTTCCAGTAAGCCACCTCGTGTTTTTCGGTTGAGTTGTGTTTATCCAGCCGCTCGATGTGTGCTTCAAATCATGATGACATCAAATAAGTCTGTAAAGGATTGCGTGTGCGCAGCGTACAGCGACTGGTTGTGTGAGCAAGCCCTCGCGCAATTTCAGGGGGGCGACGCTTGGGGACATTGTGAGATGGATTCACGGCGCATGGACGACGCTTCCGCTATCAATGGTCATGCTTGCACAAGATGACCGTTTGTGGTCGATGAACAAACAGTGAGAAAGAACTGTCTTCCGACTCTGACGGCACATAGCCTATGATGTTCATGTCTCATGATTGTGTTTATGCATGCCGATTTTGTTTCATTAAACGTTTTAATCAACTTTCAGACACTTGTTCACTGCATTATTCCTTGTGTGCGGTAGAATCGGCACCAAGTTATTTTCGTGGTTTCCAGGCGTTAAATAACACTGCACGTTATAATCTTGCAGATACGGTATTATGTCATCCTGACCGCCGTGAATGCTGTCTGGGGCCCCAACATCTTTTATCATATTTGCTGGCAGGCTTGGCCATGTTGACAGCACTATAACTGCATGTGTATGAAAGACACTAAAACACGGATGTTGCCATCATCAGCTGAATGCGCAAGCGAACTGTGATGACGTGGAAACAGTTTTCTTGCATGCCAGCCTCTGAGGTTAGGCAATGCCATCATTTACTTTGAGGTGGCCGTTAGGATTGCTGACATCACGAGTCTTTATCCAAGGTATGCGGGAAAGATGCTTCACTTTTAAACTCAGTTTCATCAGCAAATAATGCATTTTTCTGCCGCCGAGCGAGCATCAGCATAGTCACAGAGAGCCAAGCAGTCCATTGTGTCCAACTTCCGAGCATAGGTGCAAATGGATGTTTTACTTGCTTCCACATGCCATGTCATTATTTCATCTTTTTTTCCCCAACAGAGATCGTAGTCTAACGCCAAGAATCGTCATCAGTATCCTCATTGAGGCTGTTGTGTTCATTGCGACTGTTGTGTTGGCCATGGTGGATTCCTCCTCATGTAAGCAGCGCTTGCATGACATCTCTGTGAAAAATTAGGGCTTCATGCTGAAGCCTCGGGGCAAAGATTTATATGTTGTTGCCTTTTGTACTGACATTCATTAGCCTCGCAAAAATGGCTACAGGTAGCAGTTTTTTTCTTTGGAAATATGGATTCATTAACATTTGGAGCATGTTGTGGCAGTTTCTAATGCTAATTTTAGGCTGTCTCGCACCCACCCATATTGTCTAGTTGAATTGATATAGCCTCCTGTCTTTCCTTTTGCAGGGCCAATCATGTTCTTCTATGTCACCATGGCTCTTGTTGTTCTGCTGAACAGTAAGTCATTCCAAGCCGCTTGTGTTGGGAGGCATTGTGTGCAGAGGGGGTGGCAGCCTTAAAGCTTAAAAGAAGGCACACACTTTGAAAAAAGACTTTTCTTTAATGACTTTTATTATTCTGATTTCTGAGCAACCATTATCGAGCCTCTTTCATATATGAAAAGATCAGAGCCACAAATATCGAGGGGAGCTATTAAAACCTAAGCCTTATTTGCAGCTCTGTGATAGTGCTGCTTTCAGAGGTGCAGATCTGACCCATTTTGAAGTGTGTGAGGCGTCAAATCATGGTGTTGTGTGCAGTCAGGCTAATGCAAGCTGGTAGGCCTGAACTTTTACTTTCAAAGGCCAGCTTCGCCACTTTATAATCCCTGAAGTAATATAAAAATAAAGGAACATTTTCACCAATAAAGCATATTTTTTTTTGTAACTTCTAATTTTGTTTTTCTAAACCTCTCTGTTTTGAGGTCAAACGGCTTTGATACATATCAGTTCATATAGTTATTGTAGTCGCATCAAGCCTCAATTCATCGTGCAAAATCTCTACAGCATAAGGATTAAACTGTATGCGTTTTTGATGCATTCTTTTAAAGACTCAAACTTTCTTATTCGGGCACCAGCTATTGAAAACTATGCACCAGACAAGAAATTGTCCCTAAATGATGCATACTAATCAAATGACAATAGTTTTTTCTGTTGTATACAGTGGTGTGTTAACAAGCAGAAAAACCATTTTTCAGTGTTTGCCATGTCCAAAGGCCATGAATGTACTCTTTATTGCTTGTGTGTGACATTTAGGAACAGAAAGCATTGAGCTATTTTAGAAGATTGTTATCTATATAGAACGCAATATTTACTCATTTAGCATTAATATTAAAGCGAATGAGCACTGACCAACACAGGTAAGGTATGAGGAGATTTGGTGCAAAAGAAAAGGTCTTTCCTCATATAGCACAGATTGAACACTCGAGTGACCAAAATACGGGGATTTATTATTCTAATTTTGGAGTGAAAATCGTGTTGAAACACTGCCATTGTTGGTGAGGTCCACCACGTGGCCGCACCTTTGAAAAATTATCATCGAATTCTTGGAGTACACTGTTCTTTTTACTTCACAAATGCTTGTCATGTTTTATCACATTTTGTGCGGTCTCAGTGCAGCCTTCAATAAAAAACAATGCTCCCTTCACATCGATGATTATGTTTTTTTTTTTTTTTTAGCTTTTCTCGCTAGATGGCGCCACGCTGCTTTGAATTTCTTGAATGAAGCGGTAACCATAGCTGACTGAAAGTTTCATCAACAAGGCTTATGCCCTGCGCCTTCCTTGCATGTAGCAACTGAAACTAAGGTTACTCCATGTACTATAAAAATGTCCAATTACATTCTGGTGACTGAGATGCAGTAAAACCTCATTGATAAGATTTAAAAAAATGCCGGAAAAAACCGCATTTTCCGGGAACAGGTATGATCCGAACTGCCTAGTATTAAAAAAGTTAATTGCTGAATGAGGTACAAAGGCATTTAGGATGGAAACATTCACTCATAAAAATGTAGACTAGCACTTACGGACATGAAGTATGCGCAGCTCCTTTTTTAACTTTTGCAGAATTCAGTTCATATTTGTGTTTTCCTAAAGGAAGAGATTTAACAACACATCTGGTTCACAGAAGGATTGACGAGCAGGGATCGCTTCCTTAATTGTTTCAGGATGCTTCATCCCCTTTCACCAGTAACATGTGGTGCTTCATCCCCTTACAACAGTAACATGTGGGGAAACCATCGCGATGGCTTACAGTCGCTGCGGTTTTGCTCATGCTGCTTCCCACAGACCCGGCCCATTCGTATGCAAGCGAATAGATTAAAGCTTCGTTTATTTGACTTTATGGAACCAGGATAAAAATTTGAACTATCACCTCGTTTATTTGACTGATAAAAATTAGAATTATTGAATTTATTTATTTATTTATTTATTTATTTATTTATTTACCCTCAGGGCCCGGAGGCATGTCCTTGAAAAGAACTGACAAGAACCATTTGCATTACGGTAAATGTACCGTATTTACTTGCATAACGACCTCCTCGAATAATACCCACCCCCCACTTTTGCCACTGAGTATTAGAAAAAAGAAGTAAAAGCTTTCGTTAGTGCGTTCCTCTGTTTTGCGACGTCGTCATCGTTTCATTCCATCATGCAGTGCGCCAAGGAGCTGCGCAGCTGTATGCAGCTATATAACATCATGGCATGTTTTTCTTTTCATGCTAGCTCTATCGGGAAAAAGAAAGTAAGGAGGGGGGGAGTGGGGGGGGGGGACAACTTGAGACAGAGTGCCTGCGCACGTCCGGTTATGCAGGCATTGTTTTCACTTTATTGTGTCGTGTTTGAGGCAGGCTCCGACTTACGGGTGGAAGGATAAACGACTGTCACCGTGTAATTACAGTCGAACCCGGATATATCGAACTCGAAGGGGATCGCGAAATAGTTCGATATATCGATAATTCGATATACAGAAATTGGCTTGTGACGGCACTTACGATGCGAAAAAACGATACCGTATTTGTCGCGTAATCAACCCACTCGCATTATGAACCCACCCTCCACTTTTGCACCCGAGAATTTGAAAAAAAAAAAATGCGTTAAGGCTAGCTCGCTCACATGCAAGCGACGAGCGGCAGCGACAGAGCGAAAATTTTCAAACTTGTTGGAACTGCGTACCTCTCGCCGCTCGAGCCACCGCGGCAGCTCAAAACAAGGTTTCTGTGTTGCATGTCGATGGCGCGCATCAGTCCGTTTCGGTCGTCTCATCCACAGCTCACTGGCAGCTTGCCAAGATGCTGCGCAGCGATAACGTCAGGGCGCGTTTAATCTTTTGACAGCTCCTGCTGTGGCAGGGAGCGAACTTGGCAGAGTGCCCCTGATGGCTTGATTGCACAAGCCTGGTTCGAGCTGACCGCGTGCTTTCGCTGATTCATACATGCAAGGATAAACGATAAAAAAAAGAAAAATAAATAAACAATCCACAAAAAAAAAATATATCTCTGCCGCTTTTTAACGTCCGCAGCCGCCATATCTTACGCTACGCCGCGCGTACAGCCCAACGATAGGAAAGGATGACTCTCGCAAAAAAAAAAAAAGAAGAAGAAGAAGAAACAGAGAGCTAGCGCTTCTTAACATCCGCAGGCGCCATAGCCACGTCCGCCGCCGCGCCGCCGCACGTAGAGGGTTCGCAACACACGCTGGAGAAAGCGTCCGACGGCTGTCTGCAAACGGGCTGAGCTGGCTTGGCGCATGTGTTGCGCGTGCTGAAGGAGAGATAGCTCAGCAAAAGAATGAGCACACCCACGCACATGGCTTGCAAACGTCATGTGTTGGCGCGCGAGAAACGACAACTGCAGATGGGCGCGGCGCTGCCCAGACCAGCCGTCGCCGAACTGTCCCCTCTCATTCCTTCCGCGCGTGGCTTGAAAACGTCACGCGGCAAATGGCCAAGGGTAATGCGACCGTCTTTGGGGAAGGCACGCTTTCCAGTGCGTGGTGTGGAGTTCGATATATCGAACGACCGGTGAAATTGAGTTCGATATATGACGCGGCTTTCCTATACTTTTACATGGGATTTTCAACGGGATATTTCGTGAGTTCGATATAACCAAAATTTGATATATCCGGGTTCAATATAACCGGGTTCGACTATATTTGGTTTTTATTTGGAAACCCGTAGCGCCCGTCCGACGTCATAGCCTTTCATGATGTTGGTTTGGACCTCTCCGACTGAAATACTTATCCGTATTTCTGAATTAACGAGGGTCGAATTAATAAGTAGTTAGTTGCATGCTTCAGAGGTTGCGCAGAAAAGAAGAGCAGGCCGTCAACCCCTACCCTTCGGCACCGCACCGGTTATGGTGTTATTTCGAATTAACGAGCTTTCACTATAGTTGTAGTTATCAAATGGTTCATCCTTATGCCCCTAAGGTACCGCAAAAGAAGCTACCGCATTTCTCCTCATGAAGTCATGTTTCCGCGGGAACGGGCGCCTTGTATATTGGCTGGTTTGCTTTCTTTGATGCTTTGCCCCGTTGCACATAGGAACTGTAGGAAAGCAACTGTGGCGGGTGATCGTTGCTGATCAGTTCTTCATGTCGCGAGTGCTCGTTAGCATATGTCTGGTTGATAGCAAAACGTATTATATTGCCACAGTTTGCCGAAATTTCGAATGTGGTAACTGGGAAATCGTGTTATCCGGGAACATATTAAGGGGGGAGGCTACCTTTGTATACCAGCTTTTTTGTTTCTTGAGATAATTGAATGAAATTTTCAGGGTAAACTCATGGCACAGCCATTTGAATAACTGCAGAGTTTCACGAAGCTGCACACATTGGTACTCAAGTTACAGAAACATATCAGAATGGTTCGCATGGGTTCCTTGTACCATGCCTGGAGAACTTGCAAAATGTGTTGGCACTATGAAGTTCATTATGAAGGTTCCTGAATAGGTACCACAGGGCAAGACAGAGCCCTTTTTTTGAATTTCCCTGCTGTAAAATTTTAGCACTGCATTGAGGTTAGTTCCACCAATTGGACTTGCATTAGCCTAATTTTCAAGGATGCGAGAGTTGAACTATGAAGAAGGCTGACCGCCGAGGAATTGACGTGTTTCAATTGTGGTGCTGGCGGAGACTCGAGAGTTCCTTGGACTGCCAGAAGATCAAATCAGTTTGATATTGTCGACCGTAAACCCTGACTGCTCATTTGAGGGTCAAATTCTAAAGTTAAAGCTCAGCTACTTTGGTCATCTGATGAGAAGAGAGGAGTCGCTGGAGAAAGATTTGATGTTGGGAAAGGTTGAGGGTCGCCGGAGAAGGGGTAGGCAGCGAACGCGATGGTTGGATGGCATCCTCGAGGCACTGCAGATGAAGTTATGTGATGTTAGGAAGATAGTGAGAGACCGGAAAGCGTGGCGTGATATGGTCCATAGGGTCACGAAAAGTCGTACACGACTGAACGACTGAACTAAACTGAATTTTGATTATTATAAATTCCAGATTCAATATTTTGAAAACATGAGCTTGTCTTGCCATCAGAAATTTATTCAGGCACACAGTAAAAAAACAACAACAGATGGGAATCCGATTAGTGGTTCCAGAGATATTGCGGGAATAAGCAACCATACCATGAAAAAAATTCATTCTGAGAAAAGGGCCCTTGAAGTTTAAAACAACATTTTCAAGTCTAAAGTTTGTTTTGAAAAAACATATGGGAATCCGATTAGTGGTTCCAGAGATATTGCAGGAATAAGCAACCGTACCATGAAAAAAATTCATTCCGAGAAAATGGCCCTTGAAGTTTAAAACAACATGAACTTTTAGCACACATCGTGGCCGACTGTGCGATGATCCACAAGGTGCACAAAACTGTTAAAAACACGCCACCAGAATTCGTAACGAGCGTTGATGACGGCGATCTCAAAAATGGTGAAACGTGAAGCGATTCAACATGCGCACAAAGAACGCCAGCTCAATAGGCAGCCGGAGCAGACGTCGCGCCGGGGAGGGGCCACCGCGTCAGCGTGTGCAGCAGCCAATAGCATTTGCGCGATCCCCCGCATTCTCATGGAGCGCGCGCTTCGTCCAATCACAGCTCGAATTAGAGACGCGGGAAGCTCAACAATCCCTGCGAGGCCCTCAATCACAAGCTAGCCATGCTTCTGCTACGCTGCGGATGCCACCGGCGAAGGCAACCTGGAAAAGGGCAAGCATTCACAAACAAAACAAGACCAAGATGGCGGCGCTCTGTTCAGTGGCAGAGAAATGGCGCGCGCGCGAAGTTTGGGTACTTTTGTCGTTCACTCGCGACTCTGAGGCTGCCGTGCCCAGTTGTATATTTAATTTAGAGCAGTTCCACGATGAATTAGGCGTTTATAATTATAGAAAAGGTAGTTTATAACATATACAGCCGAGATATGTACTTTTTGAAAAGCTGACTTTTTCACGATTTTTCGACTTTCGAAGCCCGCGTCCCCCCTTGACCAGGAGAAAAAATGTGTAACTCTAAGGGAGATCATTTTTACTGCACGCAATCTTGAATGTATGAAATGGGAAATCGTATGAACCGGGAACATATCAACGAGGTTCTACTATTATTTTTCGGTACATCGCTTTTGCCACTGCGCAATTGCCATTGCACTCGCTGATCATGGTTTCCAGTACCAGACTACATAAAAACATGCGGGCGAGTGCAATGAGCAACACATTCTCTGTAAAAATTTTCTACAGCATTTCTAACAAAATTGTTGTGGAATTCACGGCTTCAGACAGCCAGCTTTCTTCTGCACCACAGAAAATTTGACTTGAATATAGTATAGTGTTCACTCCCTTCAAAGAAAGCAATGTTCTCAAAGGGCATGTTCCCTAGTGGAATGGATTGAAAGGTGCCTGCAGTGCACTTCTGAAATCATTGTACCCGCTTTGTGTGTTTTCACTTTTCTGTAAATATTTACAGTTTCTATCGTTTTGGCTCTTCTTACAAACCATTCTGATTTTCCTTATTGCAGTGGCATGCGGTGTGTACCAGAACAGCATTTATGGCGTTGCTGCTCGTCTCCCGGGCAAATACTCGAATGCCGTCGTCCTCGGTTCTGTAAGTAAATAATTGCGTGTGTGCATGCTCTCATACTTAAGCGGCGATACTTCGAGGCATCACCGCTTGGTTTCCCAGCTGGCCCTTTCCAATTTCTTGTGCCCTGTATCATAGAGGGCACAGGTACAGCCTTAGTCAAAAGTTTAGAGCCCAGCAGGTTTGCTTTTAAGCCGTATATTATGACTTGTTTAACAACCGTGGAAGTCCTAGCCATTGAAGATGGTAGGATGAAAAATCTTCTTGCCTTCAGTAAGTTTGGAAACCTGGGAATGCATTACGAGCCACATACTATGGCTCAAAAGTAGTCCCCCTGAGCTCTAAACTTTTTACAAAGGGCATACATGCATGAAACAGGAAATGATGGTGACATTGTTGAGCACATTCTCTTATATGGCGTGTGTTCAAATTGTGCCAATACGGCTGCGTGCCAGCGTCATGTTGTGAGAGGTGTCTTAGGAAGTTTTTTTTGGCACATTTTTTTCTCTTATGAAAGATGCACCTAGTGTATCAAGACGTGCTGCTGAGATTGCACTCTTAGTCACCCTAATTTTATCACTGCTGGAGTGGCTGGCAATCTTAACCTCCTCTTACCACTCTCCAGACTTTTTGGTTTCTTTTGCCCGCTGTCGCACTGTCCCCCAGAAAACTGTTAGAGAACCACACTCTTGCTAGCATGCCTTAAAATAGAGAAGTTGAAGACTCTGCTTTCAGAACTGCTGCTTTATTTACTAACCCTTTGTTGTGAATATTTCTTTTCAGAATATCAGTGGTACCGCTACATCTCTCCTAAACATATTTACCATAGCAGGTGAGGTATATACTATGTTTATAATAATCTCATTGTTGGCATTATTGTTGTATTTATTTTTTAGGTTTTAAGCGTTTTTTTTTTCTTTTGCATGTCTAACAAGGCGTATAGAGGGTCTCTCGTCTCTACTGAGCACTGCATTTGAGATTGATCAGGTTGAGGCAGATTTGTTCATGCATATCTGTGAATGTTAGTTGTTAGTTGTGAAATATCTTCAGATTAACTGATAAGTTTGAGTGAAAGAGCCTGTACACCTTCTGGGCTTGAAAAAAAATCAAAGCGAGAGAGAAAAAAAACTTGTTAAACATTGCTCCGCACCCACGCCTGTCAAGGCCTTGGGCTGCAAAGATAGTCTGCTGCTGTGTACATGCTTACATTACTTATTGGCAGAACCAACCTGCCGGGTTATTAGACTAAACATTATTGTCTGTTTCGAGTTGAAACATTTTTCTTGATGACCGTTTCATAGTGCAGTAGACTACATTAGAACATGTGGCTTGTTAAAAAAAATAAATCAGTCAAAATTTTAAGACAAACTGCTCCGCACATACCATGGTTTCGGCAAACTTATAAAAACAGAGCTACCTATGACCACTTCCCGCACAGGTACAGGCTAACAAAAAAAAAGGGGAGGGGGGGGGGGGGGGGGGGGGGGGGGGGGAGGGATTAGGGAAAAAAAAAAAAAGGGGAGAAAAGGGAAAAGAGAGGCTATGCAAATGCTGTTTTCAAATAAGGCGACATGAGCTTTCTTCGTACCATAACTTTTCAGCTTACTTCATGCTGTGCATAATGTGATAAATGCCCGCTCTGCAGTTACCTTCTCGTTTTGAGGTAATGCGATTTGTTGCTGTAATGTAAAAGATGTTTGAAATGCACCTCGCAATCTCTCAAATCATTTCTGAGGACACTTTTGACAAGATAAAAATTTCATAATTCCTTCATGTTCATTCTAAAGGAACTGCATTGTATGTGGCTGGTCTATGCCAAAAAGTGTCATCTGACTTCATTCGGATGAAGTGTACTCGTAAGAAAGAGTAACCACCCCTGCACGTATCACTCTTCCAGCTGGCTAACGTGTTTATGCGTTCTCTTTTCAATGCTTAATTTAATTCCTAAGTTGCACCCTCGAAAATAAAAGTCTGTAGTAGGCGTGCTAGTTCAAGGTGCGTGTGGTTCTAAGCTTGAAAGAGGGAGTTGCTCGCTCGGGCCCTCGGCTGCAATCTGATTGTGATGACTGGTCTTCCGTGCAGCCTCGCCTAATGCCCGCACGGCGGCCATCTATTACTTCTTGTCGGCTCTGCTGGTGCTGCTACTGTGCCTTGACTCTTACTTTGCCCTGCCGTTGCTGGTGAGCGGCCGTTGCTGTTTCTCCTTCGTTACAGACTTGGTAGTTCTCAGCTGCATAATGATGATGACTGTTGATATCTTCGCGCTTAACGTAAAGACAGTAAAATCTTGTTAGTTCAGCCTTCACGGCACCGGGAAAAATTTGAACTATCGAATGGCCTTAGAAAACTGGCGAAAGCCGTTGGCATCATAGTAATTTTATATACAGTAGAATCTCGATAAACGGAAATCGGTTAAACGGAACTACCGCTTAAACGGAACAAACGCCTCGCGATTGGTTGGTTTTGTATTAAGCCAATGTAAAAAAAATCTCGTTAATCGGAACTCAAATTTTGCGACCACCGCGTTAACGGAACCGAAAAACTCGAAACCGCAACTAGTTGGACAAGCGCAGTGCCATCGCGGTACGCATCAATGCTCCCCTCCTTCTCCTCCCCGCGTCACCACTCCGGTTTCCGTCTCCGGCGGTTTCCGGTTTGCTCGTACACTGCCCTCCGCATCGCTCGCTCGCGTTCACGGCGGTTGTGTTGAGTTAGGCCTAAGCCCTAGAGCCCTAGAGCTTTTGTTCGGTCCGATGGCAGCGCAAAAACGACCGCACAATGCACTTGCGTTGGAAAGGAAGATGGAGATCATCAACGACTCGAGAGTGGTGGCTTCACGAAAACGGCGCTAGCGACGAAGTACGCCGTCCCCAAAAGCAGCCTAACAAGAATTCTTCAGGAATCCTTTTTCACTAGCCAATAAGTGGTAATTCCCACTCTTTTGAAATTTTTTTTTTAAATTTCAGTACTAGTACTACTGGAACAAAACTTCACTGCTTATTTTTCTCTAATAAAGTTTGTTCTCATAGTGTACCGTTCTCCTTATTACCTAGATTTCGAAAATTGAGATCCGCTGAGACTGCCAACTGCGCGCGCGCGCGCCAACCGCGTAGGGTTCACGCGGAAGCGGATTGCGCAATGCTGAAACTATTCTCTCTTTAAACGAAACTCCTGATAAACGGAACATATTTTCCCGGTCCCTTGAGGTTCCGTTTATCGAGAGTCTACTGTAATGAACAACTGGAACATAGTTGTCAATATGTTGCGATGAATGCCAAGCGATAGCGACAGTGTTTTTGTGGTTGCATCAAAGGCTTTGTTTTTAGCACACTTCCTGGGGTGTCAAAAAATAGCTGCAAAATTGTAAGTGCCTCCCTTTTTGCTGTACGAAGCAGTAGCACTGGTGCCCCTCCACAAATTGTCCTATCACATTTTGAGGATGCTTCACTGCAAAATCCACTGTCCGTGCAGTGAAGTCTCTTCAAAATGCAATAACTCGGCATATTGGAAGAGCAGAGCAAGCATCTGGATGCTAGAGGGAAAAATATGAGTAGGTCTTTCAACGGGTGGGAAGTAATCCCGAAATAAAACTAAAAGGCTTGTGACATGCACAACAGTGTCTGAAATGGTGTGACTGGCTGACTCGCTTGCCATTGGCATCGGCTTGGGGCATGAATTTAAGAAAGGCAAAACGAACTACTATGCATACTGCTGGGCTATAGCACGCCCTCAAGTGTGCTGCTCAGGCGAGAATGAACTGAGATAAAAGATTGGTTGGTCAGCTCTTTATCTTTCGTTGTGATACTGCCAGGTTTTCCTGCATATGCCACCGTGCCTTTCCGGTGCAATGGCCTGGTGTTTGACTATGACCAATCCCAGGATCAGTTTCACTAATCATGCCCTGTGTGCCCTCTTTTGATGACAGCGCTGCTACCGGCATCACCAGCGGCTGGCCGCCATGGCTTCTGCCCCCAGCAGCAGGACGCCACGCTCCAGGAGGCCTCCCTATTGGCTCGTTTTCAAGCAGGTGAGTATACGCTCTCTGCCCTTTCGTCAGCGGCATCAGTAGGGTCCCCAAATTTTAGGCGCTTAACAAACACCGGAATAAGAAGCAATTAAAGCACTCCAAGGACCAGAAAAAGGCAGTCCTGCAGAGGCATTTTGCATACATTGAGACAAAATTGAACGTTATACCAATCTCCGCAACACGAGGAACTTTTCCCCATTACATTCATCTTCTTTGTCTCGAACGCAAGCACATCTCCTCTGCCAAGCGTAGACTTCTTAATAATCCATAAATAATATGTTGTCTAACATTGAGGCCCACTCATTTCTCTCTCCCAACTGTTCCTCATGACTCTCTCATTCTTGCTTTAATTGAACTACAGCGCTGCTCAGCAGTTGCCGTTCCCACCATACACCTTCAGCCTGGAATGTACAACTCACCACCAACTTAGGCCCTGCCAAAGTGGCTCAATGGTTAGGGCGCTCGACTACTGAGACGGGCGACTCGGTTCAATCGGGGCATTGTGGCCGCACTTTGCCATATACAGTGTGATATTAGTGCACATTAAGCCAATGACTGAATTTCAGTGTTATAGTAATGAAACG
>JAJIZL010122595.1:48870-63079 GCA_023969395.1 Amblyomma maculatum
TTAAAGCGAGCAGGTGCTGGCTGTCTAATTTTATGAAGAGAAAAGGCTTTTCTCTTCGAAGGCGGACAGGGATATGCCAGAAGTTACCTGAAGAGTACGAAGAAAAGCTGCACAGTTTTCAGCGGTTCGTTCTAAGTTTGCGCCGCAAGTAAGGCTACCACCTCGGCCAGATTGGAAATGCCGATCAGACACCGCTGTACTTTGACATGCCTGCCACCACAACCGTTGAAAAGAAGGGGGCGAATCAAGTGCGCGTGTTGTCTTTCGGCCACGAAAAAACACGCGTCACCGCAATGCTTTGTTGCACCGCGGATGGACACAAGCTGCCCCCGTATCTCATATTCAGGCGCAAGACGCTCCCGAAAGGAATCGTGTTTCCGAGTGGCGTGATTGTGCGCGCCAATGAAAAAGGTTGGATGACAACGGACTTGGTCGCCGACTGGATCGATAACGTCTGGCGCAAGAGACCCGGCGGCAGTTTGGGCCTGCGTGCGATGCTTGTGCTCGACGCTTTCAAGTGCCATCTCGACCAACGCATCAAGGACAAGCTCGCTGCGTGCAACACCGACCTTGTCGTGATACCAGGTGGCATGACATCGCAGCTCCAGCCGCTCGATGTTTGCTTGAACAAGCCAGTGAAAGATAGGATTCGGGTGCTCTACACCGAATGGCTTGTGAGTGGCTGCCATGAATTCACTCCCAGCAACAGAATGAAGCGTGCCTCGCTGCAAGAGTTCACTGGATGGGCGAAAGATGCGTGGTGCACGATACCGTCTGCCATGGTCATCAAGGCCTTTAAAAAATGTGGCATATCGAATGCCATGGACGGCACCAAGGATGAGATGCTTTGGTCCGTCAGCAGTGACAAGGAGTTGTCTGACAGCGACGACGAGTGAACCTTGTGCCGGCATAGTGACAATCTTGGCAAGATAAGCCGTTTCCTTTTGTGTGTGTGTTTTTTAGTGCACCGAGATTAAATCTTTGCTTTTCCAAACGAGACGAAGTTGTATTGCTGTATGAAAGCGTTAGGTGCACGGTACTCTTTTTCGCGGAGAACGGGTGCGCGTTACAATCGGAGCTTTTTTTTTTTTTCGGGGGTGGGGGTCACGAAAAACGGGTGCGCGTTACAATCGAGGGCGCGTTAGATTCGAGTAAATACGGTAACTGGTTTGCAACAAAATTGGGATTTGGCCTTCCTGCATAGCACTCCAAGTCTTTGAATTAACCAGACTGGTGCAAGCAACTGTTTTTAACGATAGAATCAAATTTACATCAGAAATTTCAGAACCACAGAAATTCGTTGAAACATCAGGAATTTCGGTTTAACCAAGTACAAAGTATGGAGTTACCGCTGCTGTATGTAAAACTTATGAGTGAAATATTTGATTAAGGTTGTACAAAATTAGTACTGCTTTTTTGTTTTTGAGGAAAATGTTAAAGGAAAATCCTTTGTGGTAAGAACGTGTACCTTCACAACATGGCTTTCACACCCCCGTGCAACACTGTGGGAACCTGTGTTGCAGCACACTTTCTTGGTTAGACACACACATGCACAGACCTCACACAGACCAAAAGTATACTGCACAAAGTGCACATTCTTGCTGACTTCTTTTTAATATGGAGGGGGGGGGGGGGGGATAGAACTCCCAGTGCACAGCATGCATTAGTAGTTGAGTAGCCTTACCATTGAGTCATCACGACAGGACGTTGCACATGGGGAGTGTGGCTCCTTAGTGTAAATTGTTGGATACTGTTTCTCGACATCTGGCTTCTTGTTTTGCTTACTTTGTGCCAATTTGCTATCCGTCTTAGCATATGCAAGACCTTTATTCGAACAGTCCTGGCGCAGTGGTTCAGTGGTTAGAGTGCTAGATTGCGCTGCAGCAGCTGCTTTTTGATGAAGGCGAAAAGCAAGGGGCCCATGTGTTCTGTAGTGTCAGTCAGTGCATGTTAAGAAACCCCGGGTGGTTGAAATTCCCATAGTCCTCCGCTACGGAGTTTCTCATAGCCTTAGTCACTTTGGGACGTTAAGCCCCATCAGTCGAACCATTATTTGAACATCATAAAGAGCTGAGTGATAACACTTAATGAAGAAAAAAATGGTCCCTTGGCAATCTTTGAACTAATGTCCTGCCTTGTTTTTTTTAGATGAGGCTGTTTCTCTACAATGGCTCTCGTTGAACTGTTCCTAGTCAAGACAAGGTTGTATAGATTTCGCCTGAGTGTCGGCTGCGTATCTCAAGAGTTCGGACAGCCAATTCAGCTGATTACTTGGAACTCAACGGAACGTGCTAATAGTGCGAGATGATCTCAACCATAGTCAATCTGGCACCACTAATAGATCGTCCCAATGTTTTGGATGGCACCACTGAAAGTGGCCACATTTTCTCCTCTTGGTTACCATTTGCTATTTGAATGCATATTTTAAAGGGGCACTGGGGACAAATTGAAGCTGGCCTGTACTGATTGGCTGGAAATGGAGTTTCCGTTAGTTAGAAGAGTTTAGGAAATGAAATAGAGTGGTCAATATGCCACGAGTTGTTCTTCGCAAGCTAACTGCGACAACGACAAGATACTCCTTGGGCGTCGATCTCTGAGGCCAGCCAGTCTGCATTATCACCTACTTCCACTAGTTATTAGCTTCTTATAAATATTATCCAACAATTTCCACTCAAGTTCCCAAATCATTCATCTGTTCTCTTTTTTTGATTAATTGAGTGCATCTTACTGCTGCTGCTGCTTGATTTTTTATTTTCATTCCACAGTTGTACTGTGTGTAAGAGCTACAGGCTTAGGAAGTGTCTTCTACAAATTAGCAGGGCCATTTAAGTTTTGCTACGCTAGAGTAGCTGGTGTAGGTCAAAAAAGTGGCCCCAATATGTACCTATGCTAATGTTGTTACAATAAACTTTATGCCAAACAAGAACCAACTTGGGAAGGTGAACTTGTATAGTTGAATAATAACACCTAGTTGAATGTATAGTTGAATAATAACACCTGAACCGCGCAGTGAGGGAAGGGAGGAAGGTGGGAGTGAAAGTAGAAAGCGAGAAAGAGGAGCCGTAGTGGAGGGCTACGGAGTAATTTAGACCACTTGGGGTTCTTTAACGTGTGCTGACATGCACAGGACACGCACGCCTCTTCGTTTCGCCTCCATTGAAACGCAGCCGCCGGCAATCTGAATTGGACCCGGGCACTCCGACACAGTAGTCAGGCATCTTACCAATACTAGAATTTTACTAAAAACAAATTTGGGACTACATTATCGTTGCTGTCCTTGTAATGGGAGCAGTTTTGAATGGTTTTGAAACAAAATAAGATGCTCATCTGCTCGACAAATGAAATGGCACTGCCCACCCTCTTTACAACAGCCCGGTCCACGGTTCCTCTGGGTAGCCGTGGTGGCCCGCCTGGTGTTCCTGCCATTGTTCCTGCTCTGCAACTACCTGCCCGAGGACCGAGTACTGCCAGTCTGGGTGTCCAGTGACTGGGGCTTCGTGGCCGCCATGATAGTCTTTGCCTGGTCGAGCGGCTATCTCAGTAGTCTGGCCATGATGTACGCACCCCGCGCGGCCACCAGTCCCGAGCACGCCCCCATCGCTGGCATGATGGCGGCATTCTTCCTGGTCCTGGGACTAGTCGCGGGCGGAAACACAGCATTTTTGGCACCGCGTATTGTCAGGGGAAGTTGGTTCTAAGCATTGTGAGGAAAAAAACTGCAGCTTGGAGTGTGGTTTCCGGTCTAAATTGGGCTAATTGTTAGCTTCATCATCTGGTTAAGACTCGTACACTGTGGCCATTTTGATGGGGCTGACAGTTTTGTACTGGCCGGTGAGCTCTTTGCACAACCATTCTAAAGGGAACAATCACTACCGGTGATGCTGGGGTGCAAAATCATGTTTTATTCTCAGTTCGGGATTGACAATTATTGATAGTTCATTTGAAAGTAGTTTGCAAAAACGAAAACTCAGTGCCGATATTGCCCTGTACTTGAAGGCTGGCTTTGTTGTGTGATGGGTGAGCTGAAGGCGGAGTTTTGTAAGCAATCTCACCAACGAGGTTCTCACGAGACGAATGCATGCGAGAGGATTGGAACAGATGTTGTAATGACTTCTAGGGAGCCAGAGGGACAGAAGAGAGTTCCTTAACTTATTTGTTTTGAAAATGGGAACATTGCAAGAAAGCAGAGTTGCTTGTAGGGGAGTTTTTACACCAGCATTTTCCACACGAGATTAGCGCGTTTCACTTGTATATATAAAGAATGTTCTGCGGCCTCCTTACTGTCCGTTAACTGTCGTGTTATTGTTGGGAGTTGTCAGCAAATTTTTTTTGTTCACTTTTTTTCTCTTTTTTTTTCTGTCTTTAGAAAGCGCCCCTTGCATGTTTGGCATGTTACGTAAAATCCGGTGTTATCTAACTTATTGAGCACATCTGGTGAATACAATACGGACACATTATTTATTTTGCGGTAGTGCAGGGGCATTGCTCTTTCCTGGGCTGTTCGCGAGAAAGTTGCGTGGCCTCCTTTACTTGTCACTCGTTCAGTTGTGTAACTTTTTTAGTTTCAAGGCACTAACTTCTGCACTGTTCCACGAGTACAAAAGTAACAGGCAGTGTTGATCTGCAGATTGACTTGTCTTGACTATTATTATGTCTTGACTGAAAGCATTGATGATTTAGTGTTTGCCTATAGATTTTCTCAGCGGGCAGCATTCGCACATGGCGTCAAAGTATAGGTCTAAAGTGATCATTGAACGGAGGTGATCGTCGCGTCGGACTTGCAGCCTGTAAACATGATTATTGTTTAATATAAACCTTTTTTTTTTTTTGCTACCACTGATTAGATATCGGTTGTTCCTGGTTAAAGGAAACCAGGATTACACACGGGTTCACATTTTCAGGCGCTCTGGTTGCAAGCCGGTGTTTTCTTCATGTGTGGTCTTAGCAGTTAGATTGTCATGAGTTAGTTCCCATTCAATGATGGCCTTTGCTGAGCAAAGTGCTCAGCATTTACAGTTGCTGCAGGTGCTGTTAGTGCCCTGTACAGGAACGGGCACCCTGTCAGCGAAGCTGAGGTGCTTGAGTACGGTTGTTCCGACTTTCACTGTTGCGGCCAGTGGTCGTATGCAAGCACTCTATTGTTAAGCTAATTTAGATAGATGTACACCTATATTTTTAAATCCTAAATGCCCGGGTCTTGAAAGCTAGAGCTGTTGATGAAAGCCAAGGCTCTTTTACCGCATGTTCAGGGCTAGTGTAATTGCAGTGCAATCTATCTCGTGAGCACAAACAACAAAGATGAGACCAACGCACAGTGTTTAAATATTGGGTAGCATAACGTTGGCTAGTGGTTCCATGTAGCAAGACCGTTATGAAAGGCCTCGGCGTTATTTTTTCTTTCGAGTCAATTTGGCTACACCTGATGCATATTTCTTTACAAGCCTGCGAGTCCTTTCCTGAAAAAATTGCTTCAGAGAGTTGTCACTTGCTTCAGGCTGTTAATGTTGTCGGCTGCTTGTCATTTGTTCTGTGTAGTTTATTTACTTTAGCTTGTCATCCAAAGAAAAGCTCCACTTCAGCATACAGCAGGATTGTGTCTTTTTGCGGTATAGCTTCGTTGCTCATGAGGTGACCTTGGGTGTACAAGGTGTTGAGATTTCTCACGTTTGTAAAAAATGTACCTGTAACCAAGTGGTTGTTGGGGGGAATTTGTAGTTACTATGTGTACTGTGACTTACTGTACAGTGCATTTGTACTTGCGTGTATGGCGCCTCTTTTGGGAGGCCGTTTTTGGCAAGATCCTTTGGGACACGTTAGATTCCTTTGTTTGTGTTGTCGTCTGTGTTGTTTGGTATATGTTAAAACTTGTCTTGAGCATACGCTAGTGGTCAGGACAGGCACTCCAGCCAGACATTTACAAGTCACGATCTTGTTCATTGTTCCCAAGTGATCTCTCAAAACAAGGCTTTCTGGGTGTGTGCAAACTATGCCGTTGCTGGTGGCTCAGTTTTCTTTTATATTGCATTTTTTTTTATCAAACTGACCTTGGGTGCTATTTTATAGTACTGCATGTTAACTGCATGACTTGCGCATTACTGCCTGCTCGTCATTTGCAGGAAACGGCAAAGAGATTAGAATTGTGTCAAACCTAAGCTGTGAAGATCAAATAATCTAGAGGCAGTATGTACTCAAGGGCCACTGGTAAACTAACACTGTGTATTCATGCCCAGTTACGTATTTAGACTAGTGAGGCTCCATGCTTCAACAGCAACATCAGATGCTAGTGGTCATTTGAGCACATTGCATATGATAAATCGACTAGTCATCATCACCAGTGCTGCTGGGACCGCAGACCAATAGTGCTACCTCACAGAGGCAACCTCAGACTGTATAGTAATGCTGGCTGTATTGCAAGTCTATTCCTTATGTTGAAGTGTGGTGGCTGTCACTGGCAACTAAGAATATTTTGCACCTCGTCACTTCCTTAGTCGCTCCTCTTTTAATATTTCTTATGAGGTGAGGACAACAAACTTTATTGCTGGTGTATTTAGTGGGAAATTGTGTTCAGATAATTACAAATTGCCTTCCCATCACTAAGGCATTTTCTTATCTATAGATATGACTTCGGTTAGGCACCAATGACACTGCTCAGTTTTCTTGCCATTAGTCATTTTTATCTACCGGCCTAATATTTTTCGCTGTCTAGAGGTTCATCCGGGATTATTAATGTTGATAAAATAATAGTCACCTTTGCAGTGTATAGGATTGGAAGGCAGAAGCTAGAGAAAAATTTTAACTTTCATAATGACTTGCTTTTTATGGACGAGATAAACCTTGTAAAGCCCACACAAACAGTGATTTCGAACACTAATTATGTGCTGTAAAGCTTGGCCGTAAGGTGCCTGTGAGCTGTTATTGATGCTTGTAGTCTAGCATAGAAAGTATTATGAAACATCTTTGTGATGTGAGAAATAAATGTGACCCATCTTTGGCATTTTCATGAGCTGTAAATTTGTAAGACAGTTTTCTTTAAATACTCTTTTCTGACATTTCATTTGTACTCTTTGAACCAAAGGCTAATTGCCTGGGCTTTTTCACAAAAACATGCCTTCTACAACTTGTCTTTATGGAAAATAGTACAGTGAATACATGCTGACTTCTGTCAGTCAATTATGTCATAGCAATTTCTCTGAACATGGTCATTTGTGTGCAGGCTACTTGCCACATATTGTGAACACTTTGCAATGTGCGTTGCTAACGATATAGGAAACTACTACATCTGTCATGGTAATTATTGTAGCTGACAGACGGCAGCACATTGCTGTCAAAGCTGGGTTGCCTTGCAGCAACCTTTCCGTATGCTAAGTAAATTGATGCTTGCTGCTGGCCTGTGTTGTGTTTTAGGACGCTTGCCTGTTTTGCTCGACTAGACATAAGTGTTCAGTGTTTGCACCATATACCGAAGCATCATCTTTATCATTGCTGTATTGCTCGCTTGTTCTTGTGGAGATCGGTTTGTGTGAAAGGAGATCAAGTTTGTGTGAGGAATGTATCCCTGACTGAAGGTGGGACAGGTTTTTTGGGAGGCTTTCCTGCTGTTTGTTTTGTGAGAGGCTGCTGGCTATCCACGATGTTTACCGTTCTGCTTGTGCATGTCTACGGCTCTGCGCCGTAACTGTCAGTGTTTGTCCTGTGGTCAACAGTGTTGCTTGCAGAGAGGACGTTGCTACAAGGCTGCTTTCAGTCTGGCTGGTTGGACTGTTTCAGTAATTTTACATATATATATATATATTACATATATTACATGATGAAGCAACGTGGAGGTTAAGTATTTCAGACTAATGTGTTGCACTTTTTTTAATAAAAGCCCATTTGTGCACTGGGAGGTGTTTGTCAGGTTGATTGAAAGAAATAGAGCAACTAGCTTGCTCAGGAATTATTTTTGTCCAAGAACTGAGCAAATTGCAAATGCTAAGCCTGGCAAAAGCTGTTGTTTATGTCCACTAAAGAGCCTATGTTTAGCAGGTTGTGCTGTAAGCACAATTACAGTCTTGTCGAGAGTAAATGTAAGCATGCAAAGCTTTGCAGTATCAGCATGGCACTGTAGAGGTTGGATTAGAGGTAAAGTTAGCCACTTTCTTGGAATAGGTCTCATCCACGTCTTGCCGCATCATGAATTTTTGCCACAAACCTCGAACTGCAGAGCAAGCCAGAGACACGCACCCAAAATTCAACACTCAGCTGTACTCGGCAATAACATTCCCAGTACTGCTCAGTTGCAAATGTGCATGCCTGAGTGATCCCATTTTCATCGTCTTGATTCTGTTTTTGTGGACATTCCACCAGGGGTAGAAAAAGAGCTTGTTCCAGTGTCGATTACTTCATTTTGAACTAGTCGAAGGAGGAGTAGTTTTGCTTTAAAATACATATTTTCTATGAGTGTGCACTATGCCTCTGCAAGCATTTTTGTTGTGAGGGTTTTAGAAATCACCTAGACGAGTGCAGAAAAGTATAGTTACAAGGCAAACGCTCCACCGTATTCAAGCGCTCAATCGGCTAAGCTGCACAATCAGCGGCTTGCCCAGCTTTCATTGGCTTTCTGCCGCACCGGCTGCACTGCGACTTTATTTCTACAGGTACTGGCTTTTCGGTGCAGATGAATTCGCCGGCAGCAAAACTTCGCCCTAGCGCCGTCGACGCTGCCGAATTACCCAGATGCATACTCTGGAGAGGCGCAGGATTTTTAAGAGCGTTGTCTCTTGCTACTTGCATTTGCTGGTTTCTCGTTCGTTTCTCTGTCGCTGTTAGATTCAGGATGATGGTCAAGTCAAGACCATCTGTACAATGGCCACCACCACCTGATCCACCATGTGTGATGTCATGATTACCCAAAGCCACGTTACCGAAGCTTGTATAAGAGGTATTCACTGAGGCTGTACTAACACATGGCGCGAGCATCGTCACACCTAGTCTGCCATGTCGGAGGTCGCCGGTGGTATTGGCGAGCATTGGCTCGCGCAGTATCTGATGCCCGCTGTACATTGGAAGTGATCTGTAAAGATTAATCAAGTTGTTTAATACTTCCACATCCACCTGTCGTTGTGGAGTCTGCAGCGGTATTTTTATACTCCTGGACATAACACTGCCTGTTCGGTGTTGCAACAGGCATTCACCCATACAACAGCTCAATAGCAAAAGTGGCCGGCTGCCCATTGTGCGCAACACGGCTTGCAGCTCATTGAATCTGTTGTTAGTCACCGCTGGGGTAGAACACATCTTGAAGAAACAGTGCATTAATTGCTCCAATTCCAAAGCTGGCATTGCTGCAAAACGCACATTTCTAGTGGCAGTATAGTCGGCAAACTGCTGATCGAAGCTTGCACAGGTGCTATTCCAGTGGTAAAGTGAAGCAATACATTTGCTTAGTTTAGGGGACAGAAGGTCGAGCAAATACTTTCACACATTCGCAGCGTGAACAGCACACCCAGCGAGCATATGTTTTACAAATTTAGTGTCAGCAACCTAGGTCTGCTTGAAATGCACATAACTCATCGAACTTAGGTTTGCAACAACGCAATGTGCAGCGATAACTCTTGATACAGTTTTAACATATCACTTGCAAGTCTGCAGAGGTGACAGCGCTGCTAAAAGAACAGACGCGTCACAATTTACTTGCTTCTTAAAACAGTGCGCCGCCCATCAATGCCCTCAAGCAGATTTGGCTCTTCGCTTAGTCAAATTTAAAAGCTTTAATGGATTTGTACATTTTAATTTTTTCACTTGTCGTAAAACTTAAAGGGACAGAACAGTGGAAATAGGTCTCAATTTTTTTTGGGTGCAGGGGAGGATCGATGTCTAAAACGTTCTAGCGATTCCAATAGACCGATCTGCGCATGCGCCGATTTTCCAGAAGTTGCCCCGCCGCCATGTTTGTTGTAGTCGACTGGTCAGCGTGCACACATGCGTCACTACTACTATCTCCGCTTCACACGACTCACCGCACATTTCTCGTGCTTCACAGCCAAGAACAAATTCATCATTCTTTTACAAAATTACACTATTACATGCAAGGAAAAAGTTCTAAGGGCCCTGTTCTTTTAGCGATAGATTATGCAGCTTGTTCCGTTGCAAAGCCGTCTGCGTAGTGGACATCTGCAATTATCTGCGGGTGCTGCATGAGAAAAATCGTTTCATAGTAATTCGTGTTTCCTGTGATTAATGATTGATTGGTGTATGATAGACGATGACAAGAAATCACTGATTACTTTAATTGATGAAATAAAGAATTTAAATAATTGGTGAAAAGAGGTTCAAAGCCATCAAAAATGCTCAGAATGAAAAGGTAATGTTTGATGATGCTAATCAAGAGTGTAAGTTGTGAATTAATTATCTGCGATAACGGAAATAAAAAGTAGAAAATGGGGCTTCAAATGTCTCAAAAATGCTCAATGAAAGGGCAATGCGTGATGCTAATTAAAACATTTAGTGTATAAGTGATGAAATTCTTAGTTATAAAAAAGGGTTCAAAAGTGTCAAAAAGTTTTGAATGAATTCAATAAAATAAAAATTGCGCTGAAAGGTGTTGCAGTTCTCAAAATTGAAAGCCAGTGTTTGCTGGTGCTAAGTATCGATGCAGTTTGGCACATTGGAATGCATTTTTATTTTTTCAATTCTCTATTATTCAGTTGATCAAATGTCCCCTCTAAATTTAAATAATTAGAATCGTCAAACGTTGGTTTCTCATTCTGAGCGTTTTGACACCTTTGAGCCCCATTTTAGTTTCTCATTTTCTCAATCAGTTATTTGATCAGTTACACAATCTAAACTTTCTTAATTACATTCATAAAGAATTGATTTTTTCTGAAAGTTCTGACACCTCTGAATGCCCTTTTTAAAAGTTAATTTCTTCAATTATTTACTAATTGATAAAATACACACTACAAAGTTTCTCAGCATCATTCAGCATTACTTTTTCATTGTCAGCAATTTGATGCCTTTGTACCCTTGTTTTCCTAATTCTTTCATTGTTCTATACTCCGTTTCATACATCAAGTGCAACAATGCCAAAGCTACAACTCTTGTTTACGCTCTCCGCATCCGCGATGAAACATAGTGCCTGCTCTTGACGAGAGCAAATAATAGTTATTTTGTCTGCAAGCTTAATACATCTTACATTTGCCATCAACTTCATAAAGAGCACTTTTTTTAGGGAGAAAGGACCGGATTCGGTGAATTTGTATGTTTTTATGTCGTTTTCGTTCGTGTCGCGTTTTCGCTGCCCGCAACCTTGCCAGCTGTGCCACTAGATGGCGCTGGCTGCGCCCTCCGCGCTGCGCATCTCTTTTTGAGAAAATGGTTTTTCGTTGCGCATTTTTTCTGTAAGATCCGCCCTGCGAAGATGTCTGGGCACGTGATGCAAGTTATTGCAAGCGTGTATGCTCGGAATAGAGTTCGTTTCCGCAAGAACCACTCGGCCATAAAACGAGAGTGTAGTAATACGCCTCCATTTTTTTTTTCTTGTGGACTATTTGCGTAGCTTTCGCTGCGTTGCGCCTGATGTATGAAACGGAGTATAGTTCATCAATTAATCCATTAATTTCTCACCCCCACCTTCCTCCCTTGTGTCAGCAGTGGGCTAGACATTGACCTTCGAGAAGGCACAGGCACTGTGCCTTTCCTAAAACCAACACACAGTGTGGGCTAGCCATTGACCTTCCTTTCCCCCAAACATCCAACCGCTTGAAGTGTAACCTTGTGGACCACATTGATGTTGGTTGGTTGGTTTGTGGGGTTTAACGTCCCAAAGCAACTCAGGCTATGAGAGACGCCGTAGTGGAGGACTCCGGAAATTTCGACCACCTGGGGTTCTTTAACGTGCACTGACATCGCACAGCACACGGGCGCTTTGCTTTTCGCCTCCACCGAAAAGCGGCCGCCGAGGCCGGGATTCGATCCCGCGTCCTTCTCACCACAAGGTCATCATCTTGTGGTGCGACACAAGGTCACCTTGGCGCTTTGACCTTTACGTGACCTTTCAAACTTTGAGCTAAGGTGAGAATGGAAGGGGTGGAGCACGTGATTAATCACGTGGTGACGTCAAGTCGCGTCATCGCGCGGTGGAAAGAGCCCCGACTTCAATCGATGACACCATACAGCAACCGCGCCTCGACGCAGCCAGCCGTGGACGCCAGTGGCGATGATTCTGCGGTTAGCGCGTCGTACCGATGCCAGTTAAATCGGGCTAGGAAAGAGTTCTACCAAGCGTAATCATGCTGTAAAGCTTTCGCTGACTACCATAGTTTAACTATGCTAAGCCTCTGTATATATTTTATATGAAGGCAGCGCTTCAGTCTCCCTTCTGTGGAATAAGTTAGTTTAATCAGTTGGCTTGAATTGAAATTGCCACTAAACTATATATAAACCATATCTTATATAGTTGACCGACGGCAAAATTGTGGGGTACAAATTGCCTTTCAGTTTGAAGGTATACCAAGGGAAGAATCCAGAGCAAGGCCACCGTGGACGGAAAAATGTTCTGACGTGGGTGGAGAAATACGCAACCATGGGCTAGTTGCACTGGTATACAGTGGACTAGAATATACAGCACTTTTGTCCGCTGGTGCCGAACGTACAGGTCTTGACAGAATAAAGGGAATACAATGAAGAGCGAAAAAGCGTGCGGCGTAATTTCGACTCACTTTAGCGATCACAAAGCTCTTGTCGTGTATGAAAAAAAAAAGATGAATGTATACAGATAAATGGCTAAAAGCAAATCTGTTACAGCTCCCGCTGATTATAAAGCTAAGCTGGCAAGCTCTTCAGTTTTCTTTTTTTTTTTTTTCATTCAGCATCTTGACTTCTTCCTTTGCTGCGCTTACCATTCTATATGGCCACGTGGCAGAGTTATCAGCGAAGAAGACGCAGTTTTTTGCTCGGGTTGCTGGTCAAGGGCTCCCGCAAGACCACTCCACCTTATCGGTACGTGCGTTCGCCTTCCCCTTCTTATTTCATTCATAACACCACATATCAGGAATAAAATACAGATATAAAAACTGTTTCAATGAAACCGAACGAGCATGCTTGCGAGGGCCGAGGTCCAAGGCTGTCGGAGGGTTCGGCTACCATCTCGCCCCCCACCCCTTCCACCTCGGCGGAGCTGTCCTTGTTGGCAGGGCTACCTAGACGTGCCACGTGGTATCGTGACGTTACTCAGCCCTACGACCAATCGGTGCATTAGCATGTTAGCTTCCAATTACCACCTGCTAGAGGTATGCTCCGGATTTTTCGCTCACATAGTCGACGCGGGATTTTCTGGCGAACCGATTTATTAACACTAACGCTTTAGATTGGTTATGGTGTGAAACATATCTTTTCGATACCAGTAGGGAAATCGCTTCAAAAAGTGTGTGGTTTGAATACCAGCTGTCGGGTGGTGGTGGTGATGTTCGTGTTGGCAACCCTACATGGTTGCTTAGTAATAACTAACTAGTAATCAACGTTACTAGAACAACCAGCGGAGGAGTGTGTCCCAAGTGGCGGTCGCGAGAACTAGCCGCGCTGCAGTCAACTCTTGCTCTTTGCCGGGCGCGTCGTCTGCTACACGAGGCTCAAAAGCATGGAGCGGCCAGCACGCACGGGACTTTTGCGTGCTGCCGTTGCACTGTACATGGCTGCAGTATAATTATAACTACATTACGTTAGCTTTAGATTCGAACGGACGCATTACCTTGGAGAACGCGTTTGTGTTATGCGAAATTCACTTGTTAATGCTGTAAAGCAAGTGTGCAAGGCTTGCTCATAAGCACTGTTTCTTGCGTTACTTCTTAGCCTGTGTTTTATAGTATGTTCTTTCAGGTAGTAGATCCTGTCAATGAAACAAATTATTCAAATGCTTAGTGCATAGGAGCACTCGAACTTTAGAAGGTAACGCAGTGGATGTCACGTTTACTACTGCGCTGCGCAGATTGCCTCAATTACACGCAGAAACCATCTAGCCTGGGCAGCCTGTTCATGCAGTGCATGAAGTCTGGCTACTCGCGTCAAACGATATAGTAAACACATATTACGAATAAACGGCCTCCGTCGTCGCCTAATCAGAAGCGCTTTTCTTAATATCTCACTTTCGAGGTATGGCGTGGAACATAGCTCCAGATCGGCACCCTCGCACTCTGTAATATATATATATATATATATATATATATATATATAT
>JAJIZL010122595.1:63179-118495 GCA_023969395.1 Amblyomma maculatum
ATATATGTTACTTTGTCGTCTGAAACAACGTCTGATGTGAAGAGATATTTAATGAGTTTACTACAAGAGGAATCACTTATACCCCTGTCACACGGACAATATCGATCCTCGTTGGACTCGATCTGCATTCAACTCAATGCAGATCAAGGTTGTCACACGACAACTTTCAAGTGCAATCGAGCTTGAGCCTGCTTGACTTCAAGCTGCTTCCTCAATCGATCTTGAGATTTCAAGCACACTAGAAAGCGGTCATCAACACCCTCGTAGCGCACGTGAGGAAAGTTTGTCAGTGCTGATTGGAAACGCCCGTGAAGCATGGGATGCTTGAATCCTTCTTGAAAACCTTAATGCAGATCGAGTTCAATGACGATCGAAAGTGACCATGTGACAGAGGTATTAGAATGGGCGTGTGCACTGCGAAAGGAAATGACTGAACAAGCGCATGAGTCTATTAAAAAGGTTATATTGCGAGTAATCAAGTCTCGCCCTTGATAGATTCCCCTCCTCCTTTACACACACATACACAAAAGAAGCACGACATAATTTTATAGCTTGTAGGAGAAATTAATGTTATCTCAAACCAGCACTGGACTGCGTGCAGTTTTAAAACGCGATATATACATATGCAGAGCCGGAAAGGGCGTTAGAAGTGAATTGTATGAAGCGAAGTTATTAGCGCAGCAAGAAAAAATGAGTAAAAATGCTATATTGTCAACAACACTAATGTCGAATGTTAATGAAATGCACTAAACAACCAGAATTTGACTTCATCAACATAGACAAACATTGCAAGGTTAAAAGCAATTAAGAGGAGAACATTATACTTTGGGGGGATATATTTGAGCGGGTAGCATAATTCTTTTTTTTTTGCGTGTGTGTCTAATGGGAAACGAGCGTTAGCGTCCCTAACTTCCCCTGACCATATATATATATTTTTTCATGTGATTTTGTATTGCTTCAACAGTAGAAACCATATTTGCAGCGAATTCACTTCAATGCATGCATTAAGGAACTCATATGCTTGGTAGCATATTTTGAGCTCATTCAGAAGCTTATAAGCTTTTGTGCTTGCCCGCCTCACAAAAATACAGCTACGAAGCTGTTCGACATATCATACCTCAGTCCAGGCAGGAGCTTGACGTACTGTCACTGCAAGTCTGGAAGGCCTAGCTTGTAGATGCCGATCTAGATCCTCTTCTGAGCTTTTTAGATGCTTACCTTTTAACAAAGAGAAACAGCTTGAAGAGTTGTGAAGAAGCGATAAGCTACACTCCCATCCCTCCTAACTCCCTAATAACCCAAAGAGCGGCCGAGAGTCATCCCTTCTATCAAATAAAGGCTTTATTCGTTTATTATCTTTTTTCTTTTTTTTTTGTTAGCTGCCGCAGCTCGCTGCGTTTTCTACGCTGCATGCTCAGTTATTTTGAAGATGCTTTATTTTTTTTATCATCTTGCTTGTTGAATTTTTCTGCAGTTCTTATGATGTCTCCTCTCTTCGCATTAGCTCTGAGTTGGAAGCGTGTGCACAATTTCGCTTCATTGACATTTTCAGAAGAGCTGCAATCAACGAACGTTCAATTCACATGATATGGGAACTTTATGCGCAACATTTCATTGCTGTGACAATTACCCGCTCAATGGCAAAAGTCTTCTCAACAAGCAAAATTCCTTGCCCTCATGGCTTGTCTATTTCCTCGTCGCGAAAATACTCAAATTTCCTTCGAATTGCTGGTACTGCAACGACCTTAAAATGATCCAAATCAAAATCCGTTTGTGCAGCTCAGCTGTCAGATTTGCGCTATGTACACTGATAAGGCTCTTGGAATCTTGCATGTTCTCTACTAGCATTGTTGTCGAAACACACGGGGCAGCGCGATTACTAGGATGCGTTCTCTTCGGTCTATAATGCCTTTTGCGTTCGAAATATGTGCTAGCAAGAAAAAAAAAAAAAAAAGCCTTGCTACACGAAATATACATAACGAGAGTACTTGAATATAGTTCCTTTTCTAAATGAAGATCAGAAATTGTTCACATCAAAGTAAGTTATCTCTTAAGTGCAGAGCTTGTGCCCACATTTTAATCTCGAAGAAGTCTATCAGTGACACGAACAAATGACGTACGTACTTCGTTTCAATAGGCTTCTTTGCCCCCGGTGAAAAGCATGCAGACCAGCATGAAGAGGTGTGATGTTAGAAAAAAATATAGCAGAAAGCTTCGTCTTAAGAGAGGACGCTATAGCGCCTTTAACGCCGTCTCTTCATTCCGCCAATTTTAAGCATCTAGAGACTGGCACGTAGTTGGCAAAGCGTACGTCTATTTCTTTTTTATTTTAGGGTAAAGACGCAGCATCTTCTCGGCGCACACCCTACGTTTACAGTGAACGGCATAAAATTGGAGGTACGCATATAGGCGGCTTGAATCCCTGCTACAAATTGAACTGAAACTGCAAAAGAAGGTGGATGCTAAATAAGATGCGAAAAAATGCATGACAGCACGCTGACCGCTGCGCAATGAACGGCTATGTCATAATTTAATACGAAATGACTTGCGCGTCACGATATCGCGTAATACAAAAAAATTAAACCGAAGCGTAGACAACGTTACTGGAACGCTGGTTCTGGCGAGCAAGTCGACAACGCTGTCACACTTGTTTCACGGCATTAAATTTCGCGTCATACAAACGCGTTCACTGAGGTAATGCATGCCTTCGAAGCCAAAACTGTCATAATGTAGTCATAACTGCACTGCAGCCGTGTAGAGTACAACGGTAGCACGTAAGAGGTACGTGTATTCCGGCCGGTCCATGCTTCGGCGCCGCGTGTAGCAGACGACGCGCCCGGCAAGAAGCAAGAGTCAACTGCAGCGCTGTTAGTTCACGCGACCGCCGCCGGAGACACCTCTCCGGGCGGAGCTGTCAAACTGAGTTTTTTCTAGTAACGATTTTGGGCCCTATGAAATGCCACGCCATCTAGAAACGGTCAATAGAAGCTTTCTGCCATTGCCGTTATTGCCTTGTGGAAATCACTTTTCTTTTTCCCTTTAACATATATCTACGGCTGTTATGCCGAAGAATTTTCTCAACTGCAACTCTTAAACTTATTTTATTTTCCCGGTAGCTGTGCATTTATCAAAATTTGAAACTTTGCATTCTAACACACAGTTTCCTTTACTGGCCGCGGACGCCGCCACTATTCGTAAACACCCGAAAGGGGAAGCCTGAGTTTGCAGCTCCTTCCACCATGCCACATGGTTTCGTTACGTCACGAAACATACCGACCAATCAGTGCCTCTGAGATTAGTGGGGGAGATGGAAATCCAGCCGATCAGATACCTTTGATCCCGAGTTCAACATGTTTCCCATTTGTCACGCAGACAGGTTTGCGCGGCTTGTTTATAATTATAAAGTGGAGCTTCATATTTGTCGTTTGGTTTTTCATATAATGTAGCGTCTTACGACTATATGTTAGAGAGTATAAATAAAAAAGATCACTCATGAAGTGAGTAGTGCATCTAGGGTTACCAGAATTCTCCAAAGAAGTTGGCAGATGAACCATTAAGGCAGTATTCAAAGGTGCATCATAAATTTCCCCCTAATCTTTTCGCTCACAACGCTAACGCCGACAGCGCCTGATTAAGCAGAACATGACCTTCAACGCTATCCTATCTGGTTGAAATGCGGCGCCGTTCACGAAATTCCCATTGCGTATGAGGAAGTGATGTCACCAGTGCGGAAATGACAAGTATACGCATCGGCAAACAATTGTCAGTGGCTCATGGCTTCCTTCGTAATTATATACGTTTCGGTGTATCGCCCCTGCGTCCATGTCGCCACCTCCACACACCTTCGGAGCAATATCTAACCACTAGCTGTGACTGACTCGAAGTGGGGTCTGTCTGATTGTGTGCAGAGGCGCTTATACGCGAGTCCCCAAACACAACCGGTGAAATAATGACACAAAACTCGATGTAAAGGTATCGACAGTTTCTAATGCTATTGCTCTGCCATCACTTAATGTAACTACCTGTTCCTTTTACTTTTTAACGTGATAGTTGGCAGGTTGCATGGTAGAGCATTGATTGTTCTCCATGTGACGTCATTAGGCCACGTGACCCGACAGTAGATGCCAACACGGGTTGGTGCTTGGAGCTGGAAACTGAACCCATCGGATTACTAGGATCCCATCTCAGACACTCTACTACAAGGCCACGCAAGCCCGCTTGTACGGCCTGGTTAAAGCTCGTCTTATATCTGTGTCATGCAGCCAGTCACATAGTGTGGCAGCCTATACGACGGTACGTTAAATATTGTTTGTGAGATACTAGAGGGACAAGTGAAAATAAGGCAGCGATTAAACGAGTTGCAAAGTAGGTTGGTTACCTTGTTGGTTATCTTGCTAGGGGCAATGAGCTTGTGTATGCGCGGTCGGCATGGTACTGCGTCTCCACTAGAGGGCTGGTATCAAGAAAAGCCACTATCTGCATTGCAATTTCACATTAGTTCCTGCGAGCGACACCGCTCAACCTATCTAGGTAAATGTTACCGACTCGGCACATTCTAGTCAGTCTTATGTTTTCGTTTACTTGTACCGTTGACCTTACATTATTTTGATTCTTTTTAACAGCGCAAGATAAAAGATAAAATGGTAAGGCTGCCGTATTTCCCTTTTTTTTTTTTTTTTTCTGCTAGTAGTCTGCTCATGTGAGAAAGTGACTTAGGACACGGCTATATTACAGCACTAGGCTGTATAGCTCAAGAAGCGTTGTGCACGTCTGGAAGTTCTGCAATTTTAGCGGTCGTTAAGAATAAATAGTTGTCTTATTTATTTATTCACGCCCTTGACACGGCTATCGACAAATCGTGGTGTTGCGAGTACAAAGTGGCATGCATTAGTAAGTGATGTATAAAAGTTCATTGCAGTAGCTTGCGGAACTAACGATGAATATGTTTGCAAGCCTTAGTTCTCGTCGAAGATTCTTTCGATGACTTAGCGCTACCTAACGCAGAGCAAGGTAAATAATTTAGTACACCGCACCGCAGCTTTATCAAGCAGTCTTGCGGCAGTGGGACACCTTTATAGAGGGCTTTGATATATTCTTTGGAAGGGGGGGGGGGGGTGACCTGACTAGACCTCAGTGCTGCATCCTCAAATTCTAGATACGATGGCTTACAATTCTGTTTGCATAGATATAGGCGAACAACACCGACTCGGGAAGTGGAAGCCGGCATTCGTAATCTATGTAATCTATACTGTAGACCTACCCTTCTTCATAACCTACAAAGATCCGACGCCTGGCAGCAGAGGGTATTTCGGCGGACAGTTTTGCATCATATGATGCTTGGACGCAGGGACTGCTTCATCGGTCGCTCCTATCCCGTCTGTGTTCACTTATATTCTCACTGAACAAAGGCAAACAGATTCTTACCATTCTTCAGGCTCCAACTGGGCACACGGCAGGTGCGCCCAGTGCTCTGTTTTTTGCTCAGCGCCGGTGAAAGCAAGCAGACACTAACTGGCGACACAAGCTCATCATCAAAGAAGCCTACGCTCATATGAAGATCTTGAGAAAGTTAGACACAATCAAAAAGAAATAAAACCACCGCCCGATTATCCGAGCATGGTAAACTCTCTCTCTCTCCCTACTTGTGTGCTAACCTATTCTGTGCAGCATCAGCAGCAGCCGTGTGGCATCGGAGTGACGCTTGCTGTAATTGTGACTGTAATTTAATTTGATTTTATTGTTATTCGGGGTTTTCTTATCGAATATATGCGCATCTCAGGGGGGCGTTGATTGTGAAAACTTTTATGCCTTATCTTACAGTGAACCTTCCAACGCTTACCAAATTTGTTCTGCGGCGACACGAAGAGAATGAACGGTTGAATGACCTTGTTGAAGGAATTAATTGATATGCAGTATTTGTCAAGGACCGGCAAATTTGATAGATTGGGTAAATCTGGCGTACATAAGGGCAGAGTGAATGAATGGCAGAGAATGACAGTCTTGTATACAGACTGGATAAATGGAAGCATGTACAAATGGTTTCTTGAAATTTATAATGAATGAATGGCCGGGTTTTGTGGGCGGAAGATGTAGCTCCAGATTGGTGCATCGAACCGCGCAGGCTTCGGAAGACACCACGCACCCACTATTAGATGCGCCGTTCTCGTCTCCCGCGGTGGACTCTGCGGTGGTGGGAATGTCAGAAACAGAGGTGGTGTCTCCGTCGCTGTCTCAATTCGCGGGTTTCGACGAGGTGGCCACCGACCCTGCTAAAGAGGTTCGTAGCTCTGGCGTTGTCTTCTACGACAGCGTGTTCGGCATCGTCATGTTCGTCTCAGTCGTCATCGGCACCAGCGTCGGTATCACGCTGCGCTTCATGTTCAAGGAAAGTTGGTCGCCGCGACACGTACGTATACTATACGTGTAATCAAGCATAAGCAGGGCCCCATGCCTCACTGTGGGCCCTTTTCATTCGACAGACTGCCTTCTACAATGTTTTTTGTGTTGCATTCGTTGGCAGTAACGATACTTGACTGTGGCAGATATAAATCGCACTGTTAGCAAAAATTGTAGGGGTGAACTTCTTAGGAAGTGCGTTACAAGTTCGTACCTATAGTTTCAGGTTTCAGTTACAAGTTGCAAGGAAGTTACAAGCTTCGTACCTATAGTTTCGTTATCAGATTGCTCTGTGTTTTCCGACGTCCGACGTTATTCCGACATCTAGAACTTCTTATGTAGAGATGTTTGTCGCATATAGCTACGACGTCAGCTCTCTGTTGACGTCTTGTCTACACACTTTCGTATCGCGTGACCATTTGACGGTGTCATCACTATTACTATCATAACTATCACTACCTTATCACTATCTAATCTGATGACTACATATGATTGCTGTCAATGTTGACCTGAATTCTCATTGAGTTACGGTATAATTAGCTATGGCAGATGGTTCGTACTGCGGCAAGCAGGAGCCGTTATTCCCATTTCCCATTTGTGGAATGCTCTCTAGCTGGCAGAAGCATGCATTCGTAAAATGAGCTTTCAAAGGCCGGCTTTGAAGGAATCAACACGACACTTATATTTGGACATCATTGCAATGAACACCAGGGGCAGTTCGGCGCGCTGCGGAAACAATGACTATGTCGTTAGCTTCTGAGCATGAATTCGTAGGATCAAATTTTGGCCGTTGCAGTCGCATTTCTGTCAAGGTGAAATGATCGCGCCTCTTTCCCTCCCTCATGGAGTGGTTTGACTGATCACCGAGGGAAAAACAGTTACCGCGTTTCTGCTATCCTCGCGTGTTGCTGTTTTGTCTACTGCACTGTGAATTTGATGTCATGACTAGGTCTTCCTCATTTTCATGCGCCTTCATGGCTACTACGATATACATTCCCACATATGAGACATGTTTTGAAATTATTTCTGTGGCCACTATCACGGTACGTCCTTCCCTCACAGTGCGCTTCGGATGTTTTGACATATGAGACATTCCATAGATTGATTATTTTTTTCCAAAAATAACTTGTCAAGTTAGTTTCACTCTTCTATCATAACTGTAGCCCAGAGTTTGCGCTAAGAAGGTGGAGACGCACGCAGACTGACGCCGCTTCGTCCGTATATGTGTGTCTCCGCTTTCTTGCAAACTTCCCGCTCCAAGCAGTTGCCAGAAGAAGCAACCTATTTCGTATTGCGAATGCAAGGCACTAGATAAAGCTCCTATGCTTCCCACGTACCTCCTATACACAGCTCTGTAATATTACCAGTTGTAAAACTTCTCATGAGGTGCATATATAAAAAAGCGACGGTTTTAAGCGGGCGAAATTCGGGTGTTTGCGGATAGTGGCGACGCCCACGGTCAATAAAGGAAACTGCGTCTAAGTTGCACAGTGTCATTGTCTGTAAATGCACAACCACCAGAAAAATAAAATTATTTGAAGAGTTATAGTAGTAAAAATTACTAGGCGTAACACCGTAGAGATAGTTAAGAGGGAAAAAAATAGATTTTTGGAAGGTAATGATGACCATAGCAGAAAACTTTTATTGACAGCTTCTAGATGGCGTTAAAATCTCTCAGCACCAGAAAAGTGCATACTGCGGCTAGCCACTTTTCGAAGCGGAATTTCCCATCTGATGTGCTCAAAAAGCTCTGATCCTATACCTGTCACGTAATATATCTGCCTTTCTACTCTTGTTCTGACAGGTAATGTATCTGGCCTTCCCCGGCGAGCTTCTGTCGTTAATGCTACGCGAGACAGCTCTGCCTCTGAGCGCGTCCAGCGTGATCGCTGCCGCGGGCTCTATGGAGCGGCCGCTCGCGTTGCGTGTGGCGCGCCATGGCCTCTCCTACGTGCTCCTGGTCAAGGCAGCCTCGCAGGGATGCGCCTTGCTAGCCACCTTCATTGTGCAACCCGGCCGCACCGTCCAGTCCGAGGACTTGGAACGCTTGCTCGACGCCGTGCCTCACCAAGCGCGCCTCGCTGACCCTGCACCTCCGGTCAACGGCACGTCCGACGCCTTCTTCGACATGGCCAGGTCGGCAGTGAGGTTTCTGCTGAAAACATTAAAGGTTTCTGCAACTGGCGCAAGGCGGGCTTAATTGGAGAGATAAGGGCCGTTGCCATGCAGTGTGCATAGTAGTCACTATAGTGCATAGTCAGGCTTATGGAGGTGATGGTGATGATGACGATGCAGGGACAGCTGGATAATCTGGAACCCTCGCAGTAAGCCTTTTTACATCCTTAAAGGTGTAACGCTGTCCCCGATGTATGAGTAGAGCAGCACTGCTACACCGTGGGACATCCTTACTTGCGCAAATGCCATTTTTTTGGCGTCGAAAATCGAATGTTCTGTTCTGCTGAGGCCCCACCGCGCGGCAGTCCTGACAGTGCTCGGGACACTTCTGCAGCGGTTGGCTTTCAGACGGCATTTCTCTCGCTTTTTTTTTATATGCCCCTCTTCCATTTTACACAACGCAAGGCAGCCAACCGAAAAGCTCTGATTGTTAACTGCCGTGCCTTACCCCTGCCTTGCCATTTTTCATGTTGCAGCCTGGGGACACTCGAGCGTCCTTTTTGCGCCTAAAAAAGGTGTAAAAATATACAGTGCTCCAAGCAATATGCGTCCGTGCCGCGTAATACGAATTGTACCATAGGCGGGCAAATAGGAGAAGGGCAAAGTAAAAGCAGCTAAGGTTAGCGAAGGAGGAAAGAGAGAGAAAGGGGTTACTAGAAGCCGGTAGAGAGCAAAGACAAAGCTGCGGGGGAAATGAGCACCTTCCTCGTTTTTTAAATGCAAAAATGCATTTTAAGGCTTGACGCCTTGCACTTTCGCGGCCCCAACTTTTACCTCCTCACTGCAAAGCGCACAAACAATGGTTACATTAAGTCTCAGCTTATTGGGAAAAATAGGTTTAGGATACCGGAGACGGACTAGTACACCTATACTTCACCGGACGCCGGCTGCGCACTCACAGCGCCGCACCTTGCTGCGCCTATGTGGTAGTACGCGTGTGTAGGAAGCGTCCGTTAAACCAGTATACGTCACGCCTGTCCGTATCTGCTTTGCTAAAGGCCGCTTTAGTGATCAATAAATATCACCCGTGTTTTCATAAGCGCACACTGGATACACAAACCTGCTTTTGGTGTTGCTGATAGGTTCCGAGTTTTCGAGTTGGATTGTGGAAAGGGGAAGTACTCAGTACATGCCATAGATAAAGGTAGCCTTGGCAGGAAAAATACGCGGATTTTCTTGGCGGCTGCGCTGAAAAGGAGGCAGAGAGGATGGATAGCGCGGTAGACTTTGATGTCCGCAGTTTCCTCTCCGACCACCCTCGAAGGAGAGTGATAACACAGGACTCATGCAAACAGCTTCAAAAGAATACTAGACCATCAGCAATCTTCGCGAGGCAAAACGGCGTCTAGAGACAAAGACGGAACGGGAGAAAACCGTTTAGGCGCTGTTACGACCGTGCATCATCCGCACTTGCGCGCTCTATTGTTCGCCTGTGGGCATGGATAAGTGCTGTGGATATGTGCTGTTGGTACAAGGGCGCTAAGTGAGCCTGTTTCCAGGAATCCTTTTGTGTAAGCCTGTTTTGCTTTGTGGACACCCTGCAAATGCCAAATTGACCCTGTCAAGAGAACGTCTAGAAAAACACAAAGAAATGTCCCCCTGCGGGAAATAGCCGGAAGTGCTTTGGTTCAATTGTTCACCCTTCCCGTCGAGAAGCCCTATCGTCCAGTGAGGAATGCCTACTGTCCAAAGGAGACGACAGAGTGACACGTCCGCTGACGTGCAGGACAAGAAAGGAGCATGACGCATACGGCCATTAAATGATTTCCCGGGAATGCAGGAAAGATTTGCAATTGTCGAAAAGGGACAATGCTGGGAGCAGTATGTGGCGCGCACGTGCTTGGGTTTCTGAGAAGGAAATCCACTTGCCGGAACCAGCCTATCGTTTCTTTGCTGAAGAATAGAAATGTACCTCCTCTCCTCGCCGTTCCCAAGCTTTTCCCGCCAACTAGTGATCACGCCCAACGAATCAATGCCGGACCAGTCAGTGCCTCAGACCATCAGTGCAGTGATGTGTTCGATTGGATGCCGATATCTGAGGGGCGTGCCCTGGAACTGGTTGGTCAGCATCTTCAGAGGGGGGGCTGGACATAGGGGGTTTTAAGGACATTGCAGAGCACGCAAAGACGCTCTGAGCCCTGGGTAAACGGCTCATCCAAAAGCTTCTCGCTATGAACTCTTAACGCTTGCCATTTTGTTAATATACCCTTCTTTTTCATGTAAATAATCATGTAAATAAGTTTTCTCAAAGTGCCATTAAACCTGCTTGTATATATTTTACCAACTTCGAAGATTCAATCCTTCATCAACCCCGAGTCTCTGCACGCTACCAAGTGAAGGCCGGGTCGACTTAGTCCCAGCGTCACGACAGCGCTTGTATATTTCCTTGGCTTTAATTTCCTCAGGATGCTGCGTTTCGTTTTTTCTAATGAAATTGGGGAGGGGGAGAGGTGGTTGGACGCTTTGATCGCTGCTCGGATGATACAGCTGTCGCAGTCGCTTTTTCGATATAGGGTTTGATAGCCTTTCACGGAAGAGCTTGATGAACCTCAAACGGCCTGATAGTTTTGGTAATTAGTCGCTTTGTCTATTCCGAACAGGGGCCTCTTCCCGGAAAACATTGTCGAAGCGTTTATACACACTGTAAGTTATCTTCTATATTTTCTTCCGTTATCGTAAGATATACTCATAGACTCATAGAATGCTCTGCTGGGTAAAAGGTGCTTAAAATACTCAAAGACGAGCTGCTGGAGCAGTTTTCACAAAAATCCGCACGAGGGTCAGGAATGCTGATTTAGCTTGGGGTTCGAGCTTTCTGACATCTTGGCAGCGTTTTTCCGGATACTTGCAGTTCTTGTCTTCATTAGTGAATAAAAATATGTCGGAGGAAACACAGGCGCTGAACTGCAACTTTATTTTGGTTATCCGCCAACCATATCATATATACCACAAAAGAAACGACCACGAGGGAAACAAAATCTAAATACGTGGCGAAAAAACCGGCGCAACAAAAGCAAGGCGTCGAGTTGAATAAGGCTTGTCTTGTAAGAGGCAGTTGCTACCAGGGATACAATATGACAGGATTCAGCGGAGAACAAAGAGAAAGTGCCCGTGGACAAAAAATAAACTTGAAGGACACACAGGCGCTGAACTGAAACTTTATTTTGGTAATCCGCCAACCACATCATATTTATTGTTGATCATCATATATTTTGAAACGCCCACGAGGGGTTCCCCTCGTGGGCGTTCCTTTTGTGGTATATATGACGTTGTTAGCGGATTACCAAAATAAAGTTGCAGTTCAGCGCCTGTGTGTCCTACTTGTTCCTCCGTGTTTTGTCCTTGTCCGGCTACGCGCTGCAAAAGCGATGGAAAACCAACTAGCCTGATAGCTTGTCCACTTAAAATCAGGCGTGCAAACTTCCCTCGACGTTTTCTCTCGCTTTGCAGGACACGTCGGCGGTTCTGTCCTTTTCGAGTAAGTTTCCAATATATTGCTCGCGATAAAGGGCTCATTATCAATGGAATACGCAGGCGTGAATTCTGCGAAGGGTTCACTCGTGGCAACAGCAGTTACTGTCACAAGGACCAGGAGCGTTGCAGGAGTGCAACGGCAGCGAGCCTCTTTGTGTACTTCTACAGACGTCAAATGCACTAGATGAGCGTCAGAAGGGAGATAATAAAATGCACTGCCGATCACATGTGCATGATGCAGCTTTGCTCTACATTTCGCTTTTACATTGATTGCCTTTCCATCCCGTCCTTGAACTTGACTTCGCCGTTGGCTCCTGGCGGGTGGAAGACTGTTGAGAGTGAAAATTCAAAGGGTGTGGACTAGGGGGGGGGGGGGGAGAGAGATGCGGGTGTATAGTGGAAAATATGCATTTTTGCCGCTGAGTGCTCGAAGGATCGCACATTGGACGTTCCCATAGGGGATGCATGGCGTTCATGGTCTGAGCGCGCTGTCAAGTAGCTGACTGGATAAACACTCTCTTCTCGTGGTTTCCGCAGCCCTCTCCCAGAAACTGCCATCTCCGTACTTGCGCAGAGGTGTATGTGCCGAAACTGATTGCGTGGCACCCCTGCCGTCTTCACTGCGCGATATTGCCTGCATTATTATATTAGGATACAACGTATAACAATGAGCCATTATACGCGGTGTGTGTATTACTCCGCTGAACAGTAAACGGATCAAGTTCTTGAAATTTGGCCTTACGGAAGAGCTTAATTCTATTCTCGTCCAATGCTCAGATATTTATCTAGGCAACCAGATAAGCTATAACAGTGGACTGCTTTCTCTCGTGGAGGAATCGTGTGTGGCGGTTACTGTGTACTTGAGCTCTACTCGACCATAGTAAATCTACTTCCCGACTGCGTGAGCGCCACCGGCATTATCTCTCGGGCACTTCGTTAATCTGCACTGCCCACAACTCTGTGGCGTGCTGCGAGTGTTCTGCGGCGACTGCCCTCCAAAAGGAGCTTCCGCTACAGGATTTTGTTCCGACGTAGCGTTAAATGTCCGTAATGTCCTACTCTAGTACTATCCCCGCGGCCCCTATAGGCTAGCCAGGCCAGCCACACTGTTGAATGAAGGTATAAATACAAAGGAAATAGAATGACAATGGGACAGGAAAGGAGGAAGGGTGTGTGACGTGCGTGTGTAGAGTGCATGCCGAGTGGCCACAACGACAACGTCGACAACCACCGAACAGTGTCTTCTACTCTCGCGGTGCAGACAACACGAGCGTGCTCCGATCCCCCCACCGGCTAGTGTCGCACCAGGCGGGCGTGCTGGTCTTCTGCGCCATGCTGGGCGCCGTGCTGGCGCGCGACCGGGGTGGCGCCTTGCTGGGCTTTTTCATCGGCCTCAGCAACGCCATGATGCTGGTCGCGCACCTGGTGCTGGTGTACGCCCCCTTGGGGGTATTCTTCACGACGGTCACGTACTTCGTGCAGGCACATGATGTGCAGGTAGGTACATGTTGGTTGCATATGCGGGGCTCCCCACGTAACGCTCTAGCAGGATTAATTGAGGCTCTGGAAGTGGGCAGCGGTGGTGTATTTATCTCGCGTATTTATCCCAGTAGATTTTTTAAAATTACAACTAGATGCAAAGTTAGTCGCGACTCAGTGCATGCGGCAAGCGAAAAAAAAAATCAGATAAATCTACGTTGCAGCGCCATCTGACGTTTGGTTTCTGAGGTTGAAACACCGTACTGATCGCGCGCGTCTTTTCCGACCGCAATCATACCTTTGCCCTTGGTTGTAGTGGACTCAATGATCATGCAACGTTTGGCACTACGGGTCGCTTTCTTTATTCATTACCACTCGCGCATTGCTTGACGGGTACAGGGACGGCGAAGGGTACTCTAAATATCAGCAGCGCGAACACGATCAGGAAATACGATGCAGATATAGAGAGCGTTGAATAAGGATGCACTTAAATAACACGATCATGCATTTCTTGTTCAGTTAGCCCGGCAGTTCGTGTTGGTAACATTACCTGCTTTATCCTGGTTAGATGAATGGCATATTTTACTTGTCGCGATGACAAACCGGGGCCTCATAGAAGATTTGTTCGCTACTTTGAATTTTCTTTTAATGCAGAGGCGATGCTACCGACATTATCATAATTCTTTAAGCCATGGCTCTACAGAGAAAAAAAAAAAAAAACAGAACACGGGATAGGAAAGAACAAGAAGTTGGAAAAGCTTGAACAGTTAAAGCGTAATACACCAGGAAGCCTACAGAGATATCACTGGTGATAATGACATCGAGTAGTCACATCTCGCTCATTTTCACAGTGATCACGGCGCTTTTGCACTGTCTGCAATTTGTAAGCGCACAGGGACCTATCAAGCTGTCTATATAGTGACAAGCTCTGTGCTCCTGTTGCCTGTCTCTTGTAGAGCGCGGGCAGCGCAGTATATAGGGCGGTGGAACATTTAAAGAGGCCTTTATCATTTAGCATACTCGGGTACAATAATATGAAGTCTCCAGGTGCGATCCTCAAAGACTATCAAATACTTTCGGGCCATAGTGTTGAGGGTGACGATGATGGCGGCGACTTGTACCATCCATGTGCTCGCAGGATGTTGGCACTGCTGTACAGTTGTGAAAAGTGCACACGAGCAACCATCTCGCTTCCTTTCTAGCTGATGGTGTCGCACCTGGGCTGGTACCTGTTGACAGTTATGTTGGCGCTGGCAGCACACGCACTGCTAGTGCTGCCCCTGACGGCGATGGCAGGTATCAGGCGTAGCTTTCGCGCCCTCATATGCCACGGGGCGCTGCCCCTGCTACTGTCGCTGAGCACGGGCTCCAGCCGGGACACCATGCCGGCCACTGTCGTGGCGCTGGAGGAACGCCTGCGCCTCGACCCCAGAATCGGTGCGGCATATTTCAGAGAGACGCACACTCGAGTGTAGCGCGGCTGCTTTGACACGATTGCGTTACAGGATACGTTACGCAGATAATCCGGCGTTAGCATCGGTGACAGCGTTGTGATTGTATGAAAACTCGCGGGCATGGCGTGGCGGATGGCAGCTGACGTGGTCGAGCACGGATTCTTCAATGGTTTTGCTACTTGAAGAGACCACATTATATCAGAAATGTAGGAGGAGCTGCCTACTCAGCTTGCTTATTTGAAGTGAGGAGGCAAAATAAGAATTAACCTTCCAGTTTTCTTGGACACCGTGTTATTTATACGACTCGGTTAATGCGGTGCGTAGCCTACGCTATCTCACATGCCACATTGGTATTGCATGAAATTAGTGCCCAGAAAACAAGGAACCAAGTAGCAGGCTGGCTAAGTAAATGAAACAAACAAGCTGCACTCCACAAACCCAATATTAGGAGAGTGGAAATCGTGTCAACAGCATGAACGCTTTATGTAGTATAGTATAATGTTGTTTACAAATAGCTGGCGCGCACATCATACGCACAATTTTTACTAACAAATATAAACCAGTATGTGAATTCTGTGGTGATTAGCTCACTGTAAAAGGCATTTTAATCACACGCACAAAACTTGAAGACCCGAGAAAAAAGGTATTTCACTTTACTCTACAGTCGACGCATCCCATTTCATCCAGCACTGCTTATAGGAGAACATGTACTTGTTCATTTTTCACAAGTTTTAACTTTTCTAAAAAAATCCATTTTTAATGACCGCTATAGTAATCGACATCTAACCTTGTGTTTGGCACATGATAGCCGTTGTTGCTTACGCGCTATAAAACACCATATAACTAACTAACCGACCGACCGACCGACCGATCGGCGGCCGGTGCTTAAAAAGACTGTTCCCTTAATTTTTTTCATTGCTGCGCCGCTTATTGGCCAGCTGCGATCACGTAGTCCGATGACGACGACAGGATGGTCCGTTTGCTCGAATAACTGACTCGGGCGACTGTCCAGCGTGTTTGACGATGTAGTTTTATCCAGTGTTGCAGACAGTGTGCCTGCAACCTTGTCAGGCATATATATATATAGAATAAGACTACCTGTGGACGTTACAACATCGGTTCTATGGTATAACTTAAAACAACAGGACTATCGCGGCACTCGTAGAGATCACGAACTGAGAAGACGTGTGACGTGGATGCGTATTTGCAGTGCGGTTCCTGGTGCCTGCGCTGTCCGTCGTTGCGGTGGACGGCACGTCCATATCGGTTACCGTCAGCGCCCTGTTCTTCGGCCACATGAAGACGGACAACATCGAGCCACTCACGGTGTTGTACGTGTGGTAAGCGAGCTGTAATCGAACCTTGTGTGCACTTCCGCAAGCAGTACTCATTCACAACATACTTCTGTAATGCGATTCCGCATGCCCGCTGCAGATGTGGTGGAAACAAAGGACACCTTTGAATGGAGTGGTAAATTCGGTGTTGAAATAAAGGCTACTACGGTCACTTGACATGTGACACGCTCATGACTAACCTCTACCGGCTCAAGTTTATCCTGTGATGTACAGTCGGCCACTTTTGCGGGCTTGCCTCCGGCTCGAGCTCGTACCATCCACCGCAGCGCTATTGAAAGTCGTCCCCGAGTGAAGGTTATGTGGCCTACTGGACGAAAGAAATTTTGATAACGTTATCTGCTTGCCGATAAACTAGGCATAGTGGTCAGGACACGTGACAGAGGTGCCGATGCCATTTACCACTAGAGGCCGTTTCGTGCAGCGGTCAGTGAACGGGCGGTTTGGAGGAGACACTTAAGCAGTGACATACTTACCTTTTAAATAATCTTTATAAATATCTTCCTTACACCTACTTAGCAGCTTTAAGCTACGTAATTGTTATACAGGACATCGTATAGCTCTCTAATATCGGTTTAAAGCGGCTGCTACTTGCTCGTCGCGAAGGTCGCAGTCGACGCCTAGGGGCGACCGTTTGTCTTCGTAATACATATTTTCCATATTATTTTGCGTAGTAGGGTAGCAAATTGGATTCCAAGGGAAGGGAAGCGTAGGAGGCGGCGGCAGAAAATTAGGTGGGCGAATGAGATTAAGAAGTTCGCCGGGGTGAAGTGGATGAAGCTAGCGACCGGGTTAATTAGAGGAATGCGGTAGAGGCCTTCGCCCTGCAGTGGGTATTGTTCGGCTGATGATGATGGTAATGATGATTTTGCGAAGTTCTGCTGAACCACATAATCGGCATTCCCGCGCTTGTTTCATGAATCGCACAATTCGGCGATAGCATTGGCTCGCCGTAAAGCTTCGCCTTCGTCACTGTATAGCTGTTTTTACGAATATGATTCGCTGCGTGGTTAAGGATTTGGGCACGAATGGCAGTTCTCATTCTCACAGAATGATCTACTCAATCATTTTCCTTCGTTCCTCGCTGTTGAGAGTGTTAAACGCAATAGCGGTTCTGCAAAAATAAAAAAAAGAATGATGCGTTCGGCGTGGTGAGTGAAATGTCACGTGCATGGCTCGAAGGTCGCATGTCCGGATACATGGTTGGTCGGCTGGCTGAGAGACGTCCGAAGACGTCCCTAGATTACACGAAATAGAAGCTGGGTGGTGCCACCCCGGATTTCTCTTTTGAGAAGGGGGGGGGGGGGGGGGGGGGGGGGGGCTGAGATGGGCATTGAACTTTCCAAGACTCTTTGGGAGATAAATAAGATAAGCTGCTTCTAGGCCGCGCAGGCAAGGGCTTGGTTTACGCGGGGCTCTATGGGCATCCATGTAGAGTGGTCTCCAAAACATTGGGGAGCTTACAACTGTATGCTGATTAATATGTGCGAGATAGTAGGGGCAGTAATTAAGGAATTGTTGATTAAGTGAGTAGCAAATTCCATGTGCGTGAAAAGAAGGGAAGACGGAAGACATTACTCCTATCGCGCCACGTCCTTAAAGGCGGACCTTAAATGTGACCATTTTTGAAGCGAAAGCTTCACTACGCAATGTTTCAGCCAAGATCAACTTGTCCGGCCGCTTGACCTTGAATGAGCCAGAGGTCAGTGTGGCTGTATAGCGTAACCAAAATACCACCTCCTTGGCCTTAATCTTTGACCTTGACCTTTGATATTTGAATGAAAATGCAGCGCCACGTGTCCCCTCTTGTAGTTGAAGGCGTCCTCGACTTCATAGTCTCGGCATTTTAATCGCTTCATGAACCATGTCTGCCCATATCTAACCGTGAGTCTGCGCATATCTTCGCATAACTAGGTTTAGCAGGTTTAAACCTCGGCCATTATTTTTTATTCTTGGCGTCACTAGCGTGCTTTTGTTGATGGTTGTACGAAGATCTGCGGACCTGTGTTGATGCTCGCTCGCATGCGCTGACCGAGGATCGCCGCTGCGACTGTCATGACGCCATCAAGTTGGATTGTACCGCGGAAATTTTGCGACGGTATTATGTGGAGCTCGTTCAAAGGTGATCGTGTAAAACATGTGCGGCTTTTTATGCTTTCTTTATTTCATTCCCCCACTCTCCTCATTAATGCTTTTACGTGATTGAGGGCAAATAAGCTGAATGAAATGAGATTCAAATCAGAGTACTATTGCGTGCTCTCGCGTAACCTACATATGTAAACAGTGAGCGTTTTGTTATTTGAGGCCTTTGGCTTAGCACATACGTATATAGGCTTGCTGGAAGCATCCTGCGCACACAGGTGTGGGGCAAGGTGCGGACACCGCGCGTGAGTTAGGAGGCGTCCGATAAACTGCTATACGGCTACAGTAGAAAGTCTCCGATACTCTAAAAAAATCTTTTAAAGCTTGCTTTTGCGGTGCTGTCATGATATGCGTGCTTCGAAAAAAAAAAAAAAACGAAATACCAATTGCAACCTCCACACTCAGTTTTCTTTTCTTCCTGTCATGGTCGCACGCGTTTTAACTGTTCTAATCCAAGGCTACGCGCCGGCCTCGCAGCTTGTTGTCGGTGCTCTGCAGCATGGCGACACCGACAAGCGGCGGCCCCTGCTACCTGAGGATCCGCCTGATCCTGGAGACCTTGGGCATGCCGACCAAACACGCGGGAATCCTCTTCGTCTCCGACTGGATCGTGTGAGTACTTACACATTGTTATCCGCTGGTCTCAAGTCGCTGCGATCAGCGCAGCTCAGACTGGTAGCCATCGCATGTATTTACTTTTTTAAGGCGAAAACCTTTAATGCCTCGTCGTTGTCAACAGGAGGTTTTCGACAGAAGATTGTTAGTAGAAGATTGTCAGCAGAAGTGTCACGCTTTGCTCATAATTCCCTCGTCTACCGTGAGGATGATAGCGGGATTCCACGAGTGACAGATGCTGCGCCTTTCCTTTCCTGTAAACGAATTATAGAACGCCGGTGAACTTTGATGCGTTCGGTGAACTTGATGCGTTCAGTGAAATGCTGGTTGTGTTACCGGGGCACATGGGGGTGGCAGGGAACCAAGAGGCTGACAGGATAGCTCGAGCATACACTACTTTCCGAGCATCCGACGGGTCCGCGGAACTTTTGCCAGCACCCAAGGCATACTCGGCCATACTAGAAAACTATAGAGGAAGAAGAATGCGATATCCCCCACCGCACAGTTCTCTCACCAGAGAGGAAACTGTCATATGGAGACAATTACAGACGGGTTCATACCCAAACCTACACATACTAAACAAAATGCACCCTACCATATACGCTGACAGATGTCCGTGGAGCGATGAAACACCAACATTATATCACATCACATGGGCATGTCAAAACATAGATGTGGTCCCCAAAATTCGAAACCCGAGTGCGGAGCAATGGGAGACTCTGCTGTCCAGCGACCGCTGCGAAGACCAGCAAGGTCTGGTACAGCGAGCCCAACGGGCGGCAGCAGCCAGCGGAGCCCTGGACTGAGGGCAACCGACCATTGTGAAAAAGTGGACGAAGTTGACAGAGAAGACTATTGTGGATACAACAAGCAGACATCTCTGAAGACGTCCAAAAACCGCCAAATAATATAGGGCTCAATAAAGTTTTTCCTCCTCCTCCTCGACAAGGGGAGCGCGATGTACCGTCACGAGAGGTGATGACGCCACCAGGCGATTCATGCCCCGCCGGACGTCCGATCCAGGCGTCCATGCGGCGCCATTCATTTGCCGCATCCTCGAACTGCGCACCACACAGCAAACAGAAGCAGACCCTGATGTTTAGGAGGCATTAGTACAGCAGGCATCAGCGGCGTTTGAAATTCATTTACAGGATAGAAAAGGCGTATATATATTTTACAATTCTCCGCGGACACATGTACCACGCCATAAAGGAAGGGAGGAAGGTGGAAGTGAAAGAAGAGAGCCCCGCCGGGGTGGTGCAGTGGTAAGACGCCCGACTACTGTGCCGGAGTACCCGGGTTCGAACCCGACCTCGGCGGCTGCGTTTCGATGGAGGCTAAACGAAGAGGCGTCGTGTGCTTTGCGATGTCAGCGCACGTTAAAGATCCCCAGGTGCTCGAAATTACTCCCTAGCCCTCCACTACGGCTCCTCTTTCTCTCTTTTCACTTTCACTCCCATCTTCCTCCCTTCCCTTACGGCGCTGTTGCGGTGTCCACAGAACACAAGTGAGACAGTTACCGCGCCTTTCCCTTCCTATAAATAAATCAGTTTAAATCAGTGAAAGAAGAGAGTGAGATAGAGGTGCCGTAGGGGAGGGCTACGATCCACCTCGCTATAATGGCTTTCGCCTCATCGCATTTTAGTGGTCCAAAGTGCCCTCTAGAATTTTTTGCCTCCCGTGCTCTGAAATCTCTGAAGCCTCACTGCGAACGAAAGCGTACGGATGATCTGTGACGCAGATGCGGATACTATTCAGGCGTTTTACTTAGCTGATGAAACTTCGAATCGAAAGACAAGTCCAAAGATAATTTCTGTCGGAACTCCTACCAAAGCTTAATATCTACTGTCCACGTTGTGAAAGAGGATGCCTTTGCGCATTTGCATCTAGCATTACCTGCAAACACGAAGGGGGCGGCCCAGTTTTGATGAAATCCGCAACCTATAGCAAATAATTCAGGTATGTCAAAGTCAGAAGGGTATTGGGTGGTCTGAGGCCTCCACCGATGTTTGAAAGGGGTCTGGATCCCCCGCGCTCGCATGTAAGGACTGCATCAATCCGAAGTAGGTAACCATTTCTTATTCTTGTACGTGGTGGTTGTAAATTTTATCATTTCGAAAATGTCGCAGTGAGGTTTGGTATAACAATCATTACCTATTTTGAGAATTTCAGGCGGGGCAGAACAACAAAGTCGGTCACACTACTGATGTATTTCGCGCACGTGCCAACTTCTCGCCGATTTCGCCAGTGAATTGTAGATTCTCGTATGTAGTATTTAACAGTTGGGGAGACTGTACCTGTTCTTCTACAGACATGCTTACCGCACTGTTCTGAAATGTTAATTTTCGTTTCGTTCACTTGCGGAGCAATTTTATTGTTTATTTTTCCACACTTGGCTCACTTAATGTATAAAGTGTAGTTGCGCTTCTTCTATAAAGTGTATTTGAATCATATTTATTTGCAGAATTTTAGAGTGCAGCTCTTGGGGGCCTGCTCGGCGGTGCCGCACTTGTCTGTGTCACCGAGCGAGAGTCACGAAGCACGAGAAAGTCACGTGCTAAAGAGTCTTTTTTTTTTTTTTCTAAGAAATTATCGTTTGCTCCTGAGGGAAATATAGAATGCTTTGACCACGTAGCCGTTCTTGTCGGTGTAACCGAGTTAGAGGAACGTGCCACGACAGAGTCACGAGACAGAGAAATTCTCAGAAGAGCCGCGAGCTCAGCGCGCTGCTCGCTCGTGGCTCTTATTTCTCTTTAAGAAATTATCTTTGGCTTGTGCTTTATGACTACACATACATACCCCCCCCCCCCCCCCACACACACACACACACCGCCGGGGTGGAGCAGGGGTTAGGGTGCTCGACTGCTGTTCCCAAGGATGCGGGGTCAAAACCCGGCCTCAGCGGCCGCTTTACGATGGAGGCGAAAAGCAAGGCGTCAGTGTGCTGTACGATGTCAGTGCGCGTTAAAGAACCCCAGGTGGTCGACATTTCCGGAGCCCTCCACTACGGCGTTTCTCATAGCCTGAGTCGCTTTGGGACGTTAAACCCCACAAAACAAACCAACATACATACATACATACATACATACATACATACATACATACATACATACATACATACATACATACATACATACATACATACATACATACATACATACATACATACATACATACATACATACATGGTTCAGTTTATGGGATTTTACTCCCCAAAGCGACTCAAGCTTGATAGACGCCGCAGTGGAGGATCTCGGAATGTGCACTGACAACGCACAGCACACGGGGCCTTGCTTTTCGCCTCAATCGAAAATCGGTCGAGGTGGCCGCGTTTTCTCTCATTATCATTATCAACTAAATGCAGCGTCAGTATCATTGCTAATGTCATCATTGTCGTTATTTTATTTATTTACACATACTGCAGTCATAGAGACCAAGCAGGGGGGCAACATTCAAAAAGCAAAAATAAAATCAAACACTACGCAAATCCAGCGTTCCGGCAACAATAAAAGAAGAAAACCAAACAGAGGGCAATGATATTGTTAAGTTTACACATACAATAAGACACTCTTTTCAAAAGCAGCGGCATCCTGAGCCGAAAAGACATTTGCTGGCAGTGAGTTCCATGTTGTGATTGTTCGGGGAAAAAATGAGTTTTTGAACGTATTTGTGCGTGCAAAGTACGGGGTAAGGTTATGGTTGTGGCTATTGCGTGTCTGTCGTGTAGAACGGGGGGATATATAGGGAGCAGCATTAATATTAAATTGACTAGAGTAAAATGAGTACAGAAATTTAAGCCTTGCAAGTGCTCTCCTTCTTTCTAGAGTGGATATGTTCTTCGTAGACATCAGAACGGATGGCGAGATAGAGCTATGGTAAGCGTTAAAAATGAAACGGACTGCTTTTCTTTGGATCATTTCAAGTTTCCTTATATCCTTTTTTAAGTGCGGATCCCATACGACGGAAGCATACTCAAGTTTCGGACGAATTAGTGTGTTGAAGGCAAGTTGTTTAAGTTCAGAGGGAGCGTGTTTTAATTTGTGTCTTAGAAGGCCGAGGTTCCTTGAAGCAGACGAGCAAATGCTATTAATGTGGCTGGACCATGAAAGGCGATTTGTAATGGTGACTCCAAGATATTTGTATTCGCTCACCTGTAGCAGTGGAAGATTGTTTATTGCGTAATTAAAACTGTATGGCGCTTTCTTGTTAGTAACCTGAAGAAGAACCGATTTGTCGCTATTTATTTTCATGGACCAAAGGGTGCACCACTCTAGGACATTATTAAGATTTGACTGCAAGCATTTTTGGTCGGTAGTGCTGCTAATTTTCTTAAACAGAATGCAGTCATCTGCGAATAGTCTAATACTGACCTCGGACGTATTTACGGAGTTAACCAAATCATTGATATAAATAAGGAATAAAAGAGGCCCAAGTACGCTGCCCTGAGGCACACCAGAGGTAACGGGTAAAATACCTGAATGAGATTTTTTAACATCGACGAACTGTTTTCTGTTGGAAAGATAGGTTTTAATCCACCTGACAAGTGCTGTTGGAAGACCAAGATGTTCAAGTTTAAAGATGAGCTTATTGTGCATGACGCGATCAAACGCCTTGCTGAAATCTAAAAAAATGACGTCAACCTGTCCAGCATTGTCAATCGATGAAGCGAATTCATGCACTGTAGTGACGAGCTGAGTAACCGTAGATAAGCCTCTTCTAAAACCATGTTGAAAGGGAGACAGGATGTTATTTTTTTCCAGAAATGACATAAGATATTTAGATATAACATGCTCCATAAGCTTGCAGGTACCTGAAGTTAGCGATATGGGACGGTAATTGTTAACGTTCAAACGATCACCTTTCTTAAAAATTGGAACAACGCGAGCTAAGCGCCAGTCATCAGGGACAACAGAATCTTTTAATGAAAGTTCGAAGAGGCGAGTTAAAATGTGGGCTAATGGTTCGGAATAACGGCGCAGAAACTCATTAGGGATATCATCAGGCCCCACTGCCGATTTCGTTTTTAAGTTTAGCAGCATGTTTAGTACGCCTTCATAGCTTATAAAGTCACCTGATATATCAGATCCAGATACCTGCAGATCCAAATCTTGATCACTCGAGGCAAAGACAGAGTGAAAGAAACTATTGAAGTGATTTGCAATATCCACAGGAATCTCCGAGACCATGCCGTCAATAGATAGCTGTTTTACCTCATCTTTAGAATCACGTAGGTAACGCCAAAACTTCTCAGGGCTCTCTCTTAAGAATTTGGGCAGTGCCTGCGAAAAGTAGTGTTTTTTTGCTTCGGAAAGCTTAGAAGCTAGCTGAGTTTTCAGCGTGCGAAAACAGGTAGTTTTATGACCGCTTCGTTTAGTGCGTTTAATTTTGCGATGCAAATGAATGATTTCTCTAGTAATCCACGGATTAGGCTTATTTGTACGTACACGCTGGTTGGGAACGAAATTTTCAATGCAAAAGTGAATAGTGTCCTTAAGTGTAGTCCATAATGCTGTGACGTCGCTAGGCAGGTTATCACATAAATCCCAGAGTTTGTCTAGGATCGCAAGATCATTGGCACGTGAAAAATTTTTTACAGTGTTATTGTTCGCTATCTTATGGTTTTTCTGGGCATCAAGCAGCAAAGACAAATGAACGCTTTTGTGATCAGAGATAGCCGTGTCAACATACACACTGTATTCAGATAAACTAGCGCTGACAAATACCAAATCAAGAATTGAACGAGCGTTACCCACTTCTCTAGTGAAATCAGAGACAGTCTGCACCAAATCACACATCAGCATAATATTCAAAAGAGGGTTGGTTGAATCATTAAAAACACAATCAGGGTTAGCCCAATCAAGTAAAGGAAGGTTGAAATCACCAGCGAGAATAAGGCGGTCATCTTTGAACAAAGACATATGATCATACAGCTCAACCAAGAAATCGTTATCACTTTCACTAATTATCACTAATTACAGCGTCATTGTCATCGCTATACTATCATCCTTACGGAGAATTATGTGCGTTTCGCAATCCCGGGCGTGACGCAGTAGGTTAAAGCGCTCGGCTGGGGATGCAAGAGATCGTGGTTCGATTCTTATATAGAGAGGATTTATTTATTTTAAGGCGAAAGTCGTTAATGGCTCATACTGTCGGCGTTCGTTCGTCCGGTCCCACTATAGCTGTGAATGAAATAACGTCATGATGGCGTCATCAGATAAATATAAAGCCAGTCGTCACCGGCAATCGAACCTCCATCCCTTATATCCCTAACCGAGCGCTTTAACCAACTGCACCACGCCCGGGATCGTGAAACGCACACCATAATTTCCCTTGTCTACCGTGAGGATGGCAGCAGCGATGACAGTGACGCTGAAATTAGTGATAATTACAATATTTACATTAGCAATTGTAATGACGGTGCATTTAGTTGACAATGAGAACAAATGTGATGCACAGTGTGCACCAGCAACGCTCAGGCTTTCGCATTTCTGCAGTGTAGATTCCACAGTGCTCTCCGAATTTTCCTAAATTCTAAAGTTGAAGCTCAGCTACTTTGGTCATCTGATGAGAAGAGAGGAGTCGCTGGAGAAAGATTTGATGCTGGGAAAGGTTGAGGGTCACCGGAGAAGGGGTAGGCAGCGAACGCGATGGTTAGATGGCATCCTCGAGGTGCTGCAGATGAAGTTATGTGATGTTAGGAAGATAGTGAGAGATCGGAAAGCGTGGCGTGATATGGTCCATAGGGTCACGAAGAGTCGGACACGACTGAACGACTGAACTGAACTGAACTGTGGCGTTATACCCTTACAGGCGGAGCTTTACGCGTCCCCCATAAGGTTCTGTTTGACTGCGTTGGCGCAGTGGCCGACTGGCGACCATGGTTGACGTGCTGGCTTGCGTCGTGGGCGCCCAGGTGGTGCATCAACACAGTGGCGTGGAGTCACGGCTCAGGGAGGAGGCCGAGGAGCAACCGCTCATCGAAAGCGCTACCAAGAGGCCCGCTCCTTAAAACTGCCCTTTGAGGCTTAGCCGTGCGCGACAACGCCGAAGAGGAACTTCGCACACCGGTTTCAACTGAGACCCTATGTGACATATATTCTCTGTGTGTATGTAATAAGGGTTCCGTCGCTTGTATAACCGGTTTGAGGTAGCAACATGGCCTGCGACAGTACCGGATATTCTTCTCTCGAAGTGTCGTGTCCATTTGGGACTTTGGATGAGATTTATCCACAGCCGTACAATAAAGCCTTCAATGTTAGTCAAATTTTCTTTTAGGACAGATGAATCGTTTTACTGAGGAAGCACGTAATGCCTTAATGATTACTCTTTTGACAATGAAAGTTGTTTCTCCCTTTCTCTCTCTCTCTCTCTCTCTCTAGTGATCACCAATTACGCCTTTGTTGCACATGGAGCCTATCTGCTTGTAGCCAGATTTCTCTGCCCGTACAACATATCAACATTTGCATTTCTCTTATCCATAAGCTCCTCCTCTTTCATCATAACCGTCCACTTCAAGTAAAATGCCTCTCCCAAATCCCACCAACTGACCCTCTTCTGTGCCGGCTACCGCCACCTTATCAGTGTAGACCTGGTAAGCTGATCCACCCACCTATCGACACGCTGTTACTTTTGCCCTGCCTAGAAATACACTGTCACCCTTAGCGGCCATCGGTTATCTTGGCATCGCACTACGTGCCCTGTCCATGCCTATTTCTTCTCGATTTCGACCAAATTTAATTACTCCGTGTTTGTTCCCTGACCTGACCAATTATGCTCTCTTCTGGACTCTAACGTTTTGTGTATATCATTTTCTTTTCATAACTCATTGCGCTGTCTCCAATTATTATTCAGTCATTGTCATCAGACTCCCTGTCTCTTCCACATGTTAGTACCGGTACGATCCGATGCTTTTCTGCTTGCCGTAAACCCCTGTTTCCAGTTGAGATTCTCGAACATTACTTTAGTCTCCTGCATATTCATTTTTGCGCCCGCCATTCTTCTTTACCTGGCTAGGCCATCGGTCATGCCTTGTATTTCTTCCCCGGAGAAATTTAATTCTGTCAATTATCTCCACGTCTCTGAACATCTCCTTTAAATATACAGAATTTAAAACGCAAGATGGATTGTGTATCCATGCCTGACACCCTACCTAACCGTAGCTTTTTTTATTGAGGAGTATGGTTGCTATGTCGTAAAGTTCTCCCGGTCCTTTAGCTGAATGAAGTTTAAGGTTGACATAATTCCATTAGCGATTACCTTAGTAAATACCTTCTTGGTAATGGATATCAAGCCGAAGCCCCTGAAATCTCCTTTCTTGCAGATAAAGCTAATTTTGGTGTTTTTACGATCTCCTTGTAGTCGTTCATCATTTCTGTACGTAATCGTCATGGCCGTTTTCCCAATTTGAATTGTAAGGGTTTCTTTGCTTCGTCCAAAGTCTCACTAGCCGGGCAGCGGGGCCATCGTTAGAATCCTTCACAACGCCAGAAACACACGGGGAAACAATCCAGGCATATAGAGAAACTCGTAGAAGGTACGAACTTCATGACATACTAACCAGAGAATAAGCCACTATAGGCGCCTACATACACGTTTTCAGAGCACTATACTCCGTTTCATACATCAAGTGCAACACTGCCAAAGCTACATCTCTTGTTCGCGCTCGCCACATCCGCGATGAAAAATAGTGCCTGCTCTTTACGAGAGCAAATAATAGTTATTTTGTCTGCAAGCTTAATACATCTCACATTTGCCATCAACTTCATAAAGAGCACCTTTTTTAGGGAGAAAGGATCGGATTCGGTGAATTTGTATGTTTTTATGTCGTTTTCGTTCGTGTCGCGTTTTCGCTGCCCCGCAACCTTGCCAGCTGTGCCACTAGATGGCGGTGGCTGCGCCCTCCGCGCTGCGCATCTTTTTGAGAAAATGGTTCTTCGGTGCGCATTTTTTCTATAAGATCCGCACTGCGAAGATGTCTAAACACGTGAAGCAAGTTGTTGCAAGCGTGTATGCTCGTAATAGAGCCCGTTCCCGCAGGAACCACTCGGCCACAAAACGAGCGCGTAGTGATACGCCTCCATTTTCTTTCTTGGGGACTACTTGCGTAGCTTTTGCTGCGCTGCACCTGATGTATGAAACGGAGTATTGCTATGCGATGGATCCTGTTGTTCTGGAAGGCTCAACAGGCGAGTCTGAGATTATCCAGTAACTGTGTTGTCTTCGGTTTGCTTCCGAGATTGCTAGGGCTATTGCCACCTTTTCCGCTGTGCGGATGCATTTTGCTTGTATAGTTGTTCCGCGAGATATGGCCCACACGATACACATGCGAATGTGCCTGGTGCGGAGACATCGCTACATTATACCACACATGAAAATGCAGGGTTATCCCCACGATGCCTAAGATAGCTCTAGTCCTGAGCAGTGCGAGGACCGTCTAGCCGACTTGGACGCGCATCAACAGTTCAGGCTGGTGCAGCGAGTCAGAGCCACAGCCGCGGAGCAAGGTTTCTTGCTCCGTGGCCACAGCTCAGAGCAACGGACTCGTGGACCAAGGATTGCAAACCATTGCTCCCTCACATACTTTTTGAACTCTCTACGTGTAATCCCTGTTATTTCAGTTATTAAAGTTTATCGATCAATCAAATTTTCACTTTCTCCGTCGTTACTGGAACTTGGATCCTACGTCACAGCGTTTAGGCAGCTTGCACTTTTCCCTGCCTCTTTTATACTCATTTATGGACTGTGTCCTTGGCCCTGATGCATTGCGCCCAACACAGTCACTTAAGTCATCTTATGGGGAATATCAATGGTGACTTGAGCCCGCCGATAGCTATTCCGAGTTTCGAACCTTGTAATTCAATAAAGTTTTCTTGTACTCTCCCCTATTAGGAATTTTATTTCCGCTATTCTCCCCGCAATACCGACCAACAGTGCAGCTTTCAGAAGCAGCGTTTATTCCCCTCTCCTTCTCTTCAGATGGCCGTCGTGGAAGAAGATGCGGAGGAGACTCCCCCTTTGGGCTGGTATCGGGAGGCTGACTTGAAGAGCGCCAACGCCATCAGGTCGTCGTGCAGCAGGGCGTCCCAGGAGTCCGACGCCTGCACCTCGGGCAGGTGTGCGTCGATGAAACGTGCCGCATCTCGGCTCAGCTCCTTGTCGCTGTGTCGCACGGCCAGTTCAAACACGCGCACCGCGTTGTCTGGCGCCAGCGCGTTGGACAGCTGACGGGCGCAAGCTGCCTTCACTGAGGCCACGCCGTACTTGTCGGCAGCCACATACAGGTCCACGGCGCCCTGCGTGCGGTTGTTATGGACTGTGACAAGGCACCGACGCATCAGCTGCCGTTTCACAAGAAACTTTTGAATTGAAAGAGCTGGCTATACTGTGTAATGACTGAAATTATCGAGGTTTTTAAAAATATCACGCTGGTTGCCCTCAAGAATGCGCTGCGATTGGTCATGTAATCTATGTGGATACGTTGCCGTTGGGGTGGGCGGTTTCGAGCTGTGTATGGGAGTGGATACGGTATATTTGGTCCACTTCTTTGTTTTAAACGTTACCGGTCTACGGTCTACCTATGCGTTCTGAAATATGTCTTTGTTCTCTTTTGCTCTAACGTGGGTCGAAAATCTTGTAAACATCGCACCACAATTCGTGTCCCTTCGACTCTTCCTCCCCTATTGTTTGCTATACCATTCTACCCTGAGCAACGCTGTGACCTCGGGGCGCATAAGCCCGTGGAGGTGTGTAAGGGTTATGTCTGTATAGACTAAGTATCTATACAAATGCCTCTTTTACAAAAATTAGGAGGGTGCTTACACATCGCCTTAAGACTTGAAACGTGCACACTCACTGGCTCACGTTTAATGCTCGCACCTCAGCATACCGCTTTCGCTTCATCGGTCGAGCTGCCTCATGCCGAGCGTTCTTCTCTGCCAGAATTCTCGGCATCCGTGTTATGAGATCACCCTGGTTGTTGAGTACCATCATCACGAGGGGAGACATCCTCAAACAAAGTCCCTACAATATTTTGCGCATCTGGTACAGTGCCAGACGACGAAGTCGCATTACATCCACAACTTCCATCACATGTGTTCGAACTCAGCGGCACATGCGCAAGATTATTCGTCTACACCACGCTGGCTTCATTCAGTAACCACCAGTAACCATTCGCTAACCAATCAGTCAACCAATCAATGAACGAACACTACATAGAACATATATGCACTCCAAAAAGGCGACCCTCATTTTGCGGCATGTTTTCGACTCGTCCTTGGAGTAGGGTGTACATTAAGCAGACGCGCAGTATGCACCAGCGCCATCTGTCCTGGGAAGGAAGTTAAGGTTAGTTCCGGTAGTCGCCACCATGAAGGAGTCGGCGCCACCCAAAGTTTTCGCCTGTAGCTTTTTAACGTGTCCTTGAAAGCTCCTCAATGTCGAATATCACTGCGCATGCGCAAGAGACCTCCTGACCTCGATCTAAGGTTTAATTTTCGGCATTCTGGCAGTAACATGCCAAACAGTCCTAGAGCAACCCTCAGCTTGCAGCGTCTTGTGTCATATAAAATCGTTGTGAAATGGTGGGCCGGTGTCTTTGGGGCTGAAGAATCGCGAAAAAAATCAACTACTAAAACCAGTTACTAATATTTATGATTTTCTTCATTTGCTGGATCACATATTAGCTGTAATTCGAATTCATACTTCATTTTGCTCGCTTTCCCTAATTTTCCCGGAACATTATTTTTGTTTTCTTCAACAGTGATCTTTTAGCATTTAAAGCACGTGGGGCAATATTTTTCCTTGCAGCATCTTGCTAAATGGTGAAAGCGTGCGTCACCGGCAGCAGATTTTTTAATTAGTGTTAAACATGTTTTTGTGCACTTTAATTTAGACTGCTTGTTAAGCAGATACTCTGAATACTGAAATTCAACGCGGCGCAAAGTAACTAGCGTTGGCGTAACCTGAATTAACCTGAACAGTACTTCCAACAGAGCACTCATTGTACTTTATATTATCGAACCACATGTTAGCAATAGTTTTCTGACGAGCATTTTGTTTTATAATTTCATTACGAACGCAAACTTCTAGCATCGTCATAAATACATGAGACATTAAAAAAAAAAAGATATTGCATTTTTGAAATTAGTACAAGCAAGTGCATCAGACTGTTCAGGTTAATTACATTTGGCCCCAAAGCAACACAAATAGCTCCAAAGCCCCTATTTTTTAGTGAACTATAGCTAAGCGTGGCAGGCGGTGCAAGAGGAAAGGACGCAGCACAGCACTGTTGCGTCCTTCTCTTTTGTCCAGTCGCTCGCGCTTTAACTATGGATGGGCGAAGGTATAACGGTAAAGCGCCGTGATTGGTCACCTGGCTGATGCCGCTGAGTGTTCCGGCGTAGAGAAACTCCAGCAGCTGGCGCACAGCCTCGTAGGAAAGGTCCTCGATGACGACCACGCGGTTGGTGGCCTCGGCCGTGGGGCCCGTCAGCATGGCGGCGAACACGGGCGAAAGGCGGCCAAGCAGGTCACCGTGGGCGCGCAGCTTCTTCTGGCCTACGCGGATCTCAACGTCGCCGAAGGAGGCGCTCTCCAGCAGGCCCGGAAGCTGGCCCAGCAGGGGGCTGCCCGGGCACTCTTCCTGGCCTCCGTTGCGGTCCGTCATGTACTCGAACCTGCATGCGCCCACATTTGCATACTTGCACACCGCGCGCTTAAAACGTACTAGGCAGATGAGAGCGATGTTTGGTTGCTGGCCTTGTCAATGAAGGCATATTGACATATTTCAGAGGATTAATTAAAAACGGCTAATAGTCCAGTGTTTTAGAGGAACCTTTTAAGGCGCACTAGCATCTACCTGAGCACAGACTTTACATGGGAAAGCTGTACTGTTTTCACCGAAACTTGTTAAAAACTTTGGGCTTTAAGCATGGATTCAATTTATAGTGATAGATCGAAAGCTGCGAGTATTGTAGCGATAGCCTCCTGAGAAACCACCATTTCAATCTGCTGTTTCTCATCTTTCATCTTTTCTTTATTAATAGTAATAATAATAAGTGGTTTACAGCAAAGGAAATGCGCAGTATCTGTCTCACATTCTCTGAACTGATTGATTGATTTATAGGAAGGGAAATGCGCGGTAACTGTCTCACTTGTTTTCTGTGGATACCTGCACTGCGCCGTAAGGGAAGAGTGGAAGGATGAAGTGAAAGCGGAGAGAAAAAATTGAGAGCACTGTGGAATCTACACTGCAGAAATGCGAAAGCTGGAGTTTTGGTGCTGCATACGGTGCATTACGTTTGCTCTCATCATTATTATCAACTAAATGCACCGCCATTATCAATGCTACTGTAATACAGCTGTATAACGTCACAACACCTGTGGCGCTCCTGGCGGAGAGAGCGGGAGTTAGGCCGCCGTCTCTCACGGACGGCGCGAGTTGGTCGCCCAGCTTTGAGGCGTGACGTCACAAAGAGGTCATGCGAAAGGTCATTTCATGTACACCGCCGTCGCACCGCAAAGGCTTGAAAGTGAAAGTAGTATTGCTTTCGCAATAAAAGAGGAGCCGTAGTGGAAGGCTACGTATTAATTTAGACCACCTGGGGACCTTTAACGTGCACTGACATCGCACAGCACACGGACGCCTATCCGTTTAGCCTCCATCGAAACGCAGCCGGCGGCGGTCGGGTTCGAGCCTGGGTTCTCCGGTACTGTAGTTGGGCATCTTAACCTCTGCGCCACCGTGGCGAGGTGATAACTAAGTTTTATGGGAAACGAGGGGGACTTATAGCTTTGGGAATGGTGGACACTTACACCTAATCAGGTCAAGGTCGTGTTTTCATGTAATTTTTAAATTGGTTTATAGGAAAGAAAAGACGTGATATCTGTCAGACTCCTGGCAGACACCTGAACCGTGCGATGAGGGAAGGGAAGAAGTTGAGTGAAAGCGTAAAGACTGAAAGATCCGTCATAGGAGGGTTATGGAGTAATTTCGTCCACCTAAAGGCCTTTAACGTACCTTGACATTATAGACCAATCATTATGGGTACATACTTGTGTATCGTAAATGCGACAAACACAGCAACCGACTGCTCTGCAGCCTTTCTGTACTCATTCACTTCACTTCCTCGTTCACTACGCGTGCGAGCATGGATCACACCTCGTCATTATCATACATACAACGTTAGGTGGTTTAGTTGGGCTCCGAACCTACGGGTTAGTGCGTTCGCACTAAAACAGCCTAGTATTCCTTTATATGCTCTCGGAGGTTTATATATGCTCCCGCACTAAAACCGCTCAGCACGTGGCGCTTATAAACGACAAAAGCCGGCACCTGCGCTCACAGCAAGAGCAGGCCTGCGCGCTGTCCGAACTTATTTCGCTGAGCCTCCGTCAAACATTTTACGTGCGTCCACTCTACAAGGCCTCGATGGTAACTGGGTTTGTAACGGTTTGGTAATCGCTTGTAGAAGTCTGACTTCCCTACTCCTCGTTTCTTGTATAGGAAGTTGTAATTCATTCCGAGTATTGTTCATTACGCCATTATCAGCCAAGGTCGACCGGGCAGGCCACTTGACTTTCAACGAGCCAGAGGTCGCAACAGTGTGGCTATAAGCTTAATCATGGTACCCCTTATAGTGTACCACCATTTGACCTTCGACGGCAGATACAACACCACGTGTTCCCTCCTGTAATTGACTGCGTTTTCGACTCCTTAGCCTCGGTAATTTGGTGCGAAATCATGTCTACATAGCTAAACCTAAGCTTAAGCAAAGCAAAACGAAGCTTTCGCTTCGTCTAACTACGTCTTGCAGGGTTAAACCTCGGCCATTATTCTGTCTGCGGAACCGACGCACCTGAAGAGGACGACCAGTGCGAAGCGGTCGCTGTCATCCCCGCCGCAGGCGGCGGCCGACGTGACCGATGGCGCGCTGCCCGTGCTCCCGCCGAAGCCCACCAGCGCCTTCTTCTCGCACGTGATGCGTGCCGCCGTCTTTGTGTTGCAGGTGACCTGCGCGATGTCCCGGCCAGTCGGATCCTTCAGTGCCAGGGAGTAGGAGCCCTGTGACGTGGTAACCGAGGGAGCACCTGTCAGGGGGCATGCGCTGTTTTGCTGCGTCGCATTAGCAGATGGCTGTCCCGATGTAGAAGCGAAGAGAATGGCATGAAGCTCGGAGACTTTAGAGCCGGCTATGAGCCTTCCTTGCAGCATGCCGCATGTCCGCGAACAGTTATGGAGGGAATAGTGCTAGAGCGAACAGTGCGTTCTGAGAGGCTCTTTCATCATATGTCAGTTAGAAATTGGCCAACGTGCCTATGTTTGATAATCCCGAACTCTGGAAATACCAATAGTGCGAAGGCTCCTAATTATCATGCCAATATTTACAGGTAGTATTTAGGGCTGCTCAAAACAAGAATTCTAATAGCATCACCTTCTCAGCATCAATAGTTACTTCCAAATTCTTGTTGGCGCGTGCATCTCCTAACCCAGAGTGATTATGCACGAGGTGCCTCGGTTGTTACTCAAATATTTTTGTGATTAGGCAACTATAGCACGTAGTATGAGCGCTATATTTCATTTTGAATTCTGTTGTGCTATGAATGTTAGAGCTGTTCTTTGTTTACTATATGCCACTAGCACGCGTGGCTAATGAAGGTCTGCCTCTTTCGACAACTGGAGACAGTACACAACGGTACTGATGGACTGTAGAGCGCTTAACATAGCTTAACAGTCTATTTGATGTTAGACGCTGTACTGCGGTGTATGCGTTCGCAGAAATGGGAGTTGACGTAACGGATTCACGCGTTTACAAGATTCCAAGAACTGCCTTCTGAGGAATCACAACGTGTTATCAGCGGATGAGCAATAAATAAGCTCTAGGAGGTGGCGATAAGCTTTGCAAGGTAAAGTATGCTTGAGAGTGTCGGAGAGCGCAAAACTCGCAAACTCGCTGGAACCCACATCGTCGTGCTCGCATTTTCCATCATGATGCAAAGTAAACTTAAAACAGAACTGATGGCATGAAAGATGGCAGAGACACGGCAGTTTGTTGTCCTGCTCTGACCAGTTCTATCACGGCCGAGTGGCAGCGCAGGTTACTCCAGACGGACACGAAGAACCAATGCGGAGGGCTGACAACCCGATGAAGCCTTTCATAACTTACGGCTTTACGAGAAAGTAAGGGCTCACAAGGCACTTAAGATATTGTGCCTTGTGTTTAAGATATTGGCTGGGCGCCAGGTGGGGTAGTATGTTGGCGCCGCGGCAGGTGGTGCCAATGCGGCGACATGAGCAGTGGTAGGCGCCGGTGGCGTAGGCGCTCCAACTGCAGGCGGCAAGGACGTGACCTGGGCGTACGTTGGCGCATGACAGAGAGTAGGAGCGACCGGTGTTGGGGGGAAAAGGTCATTGAGGCCAGCTCTTCTTTGACAATACTACGCAGGCCGGCACTTGAAGGATGTGGCTCAGATGGAGGGCGGCACAAATTACCTTGAGCCGAGAGCTGTTCACGAATTAATCCGCGAATAAGCGCACGGAGGTCAGCGTCGGCAGTGAAACCAAAGGAAGTGGGATCAGGCTGCAGGCGTATTGACTGTAGTTCGTCAAGGCGTTGACAAGTCGATATGATGGCGTCGATCGTGGTAAGGTTCTGCACGGCCAGGGCGTTATAGGCGAGTGGCCCAATACCTTTAAGGACGTGCCGAACCCGCTCGGCCTCTGGCATGGTGTCATTTATGCGCCGACAAAGTGCAAGAACATCTTCTATATAAGAGGTATAGGTCTCATTGGACCGCTGACGTCGGGCTTCTAGCTTCTTATTGGCAGACTCCGTGCGAACAGTAGGAGCGCAGAAAATCTGGCGTAATTTTTGTTTAAAGGTAGCCCAGTCCGGAATCGTCGATTCATGATTTAGGAACCACGTTTTGGCCACATCCGTCAAATAAAAGGACACATTAATTAGTTTAAGAGAATTAAGAGAGCTCTCCGTGGCGGCGCGGCATGCGGAAACTACCCTTATGCTCCACTCCGCGTCGGCGCGCGCATCAGCTGGGATGCCGTTACCCTGCTCCTCCTAGCGAGCGAAGCGGCAGAACACCTGTGAAACGGCGCAGCTGGCTACCATGGTTACGGCGCGTGTGCAGTTTCTCCTGGCCTGATCCAGAACTTTGTGATCCCCCGATACAAAGGGGAATGGCCGCATCAGCATCAGCATCAGCAGTGGCTAAAATTTCGGTGGCAGGCTAGCCACTGCCGCAAGCGGCGTTGAACTACCGGTCCCAACCCCGTAGGGCCAGGAACAGCCACCCTTCACCCTCCTGCCCCCGTGATGTCAGTGCACGTTATAGTGAACTAGAATATCAGTATTCTAGTTCACTATAGTGCACATTAAAGAAACACTATACAGTGGCGGCTTGTGCCACGTCACGTGCCGCGCTTCGGAGGAGCCTGTGGTCGGACTATACCGTGGGTCGGACGGCCGTCGCGTTCGACTCCGGCTGAACGTGTTGCCATAGCAATGGCGCATTCGCAGTAGCGGCCTTTTGGAGGCACTGGCAAAATACGCAAACCTAGCCCAGTGTAGCTCAGCTTCTAGCTATGCTAAGCTTTCGCTACAAAACAGTTCTTGCACTTCACATTCGCCCCATCGCGGTGGCGCAGTGGTTAAGATGCCCGATTACTGGGCCGGAGCACCTGGGTTCGAACTCAACCGTTGGCGGCTGCGTTTCGATGGAGGCGAAACGAAAAGGTGTTCGTGTGCTGTGCGGTGCGAGTTGGTCAAAAATACTCCGTACCCCTTCACTACGGCTACTCTCTCTTTTCGACTTTCACTCCCACTTTCCTTCCTTCCCTTACGGTTAGCGTGCACACTATACTTGCGGCGTGGTTCAGGTCTCCACAGAAACAAGTGTGACTGCTACAGCGCATTTCCCTTATTATAACATTTTTTTCACGCCCCATATAAATGCGGTCATAAGGTTCATTATTAACACCAGAATGAACTGCGCAACAGGACATCACAGCTCCTGAGCCACCTGGTGGAAAGGCGTATAGCCTCCAGGATTGCCTGCGAGTTGGATTCTACTTCCTAGGTTACGAACACAAAGACTTGCGAGCCATGTTGAACCCTGGTCCATGCATTGAGATAAACAACCCTGGTACAAGTAGTACGTGCCAGCGTACGGTGGTATGCGTACCTGTAGCGTGCTCTTGGTCTCCACGAAGCACGAGGCCGTCTCGTAGCCGTAGTAGTCGACGTCAGTGGTCAGCCATATCTGGAAGCGCGGCTCGTCCCACTGGGCCGGGAAGGGAGAGCTGCAGAGGGAGACCTTGTTGCGCAGCCGCAGCTTGCCGCAGTTGTGCACCGTCCACGTGTGCGTGATGCTGTGCGAGTGCAGGTACGTCTCGCTGGAGGTCGACGACGACATGGTGGCCCCCAGGGTGCTGCTACTTGCGCCGCCGCCGCTTCCGCTGGCCGTTGTCGAAGCTACTCTTTCTGCTCCTCGCCACGTGCGCCCTTTCTCATTCTTCTTCTTCTTCCTTAGTAAATGGCACATACCCACGAAGGCGGATTAGCCCAGGTTCAGCGTGGACAACCAAATGTATCGCTGATACTGGATTAATGTAATAAATCAATTGCTGGCTTTACAAACCCCGCTGCACGAGCTAGCCAAACAATAAGGATGCTAGAGCAAGCATAATAAAATTATCCTATAAGATAAGACTTCGAAAATAGATCAATAGCTGCGGGTCGCTATGTGATCGCTGAAGTTGAATAGAAGTTGAATAGAAACCGAAAATATATTATCGCTATCTGTTTTGAAGCTCTCGGTAAAAATACAGAATGTGAACGTGGAGAGATGTGATCAGTGGTCGCCTCTTTCGCGATGTCGAAATTTCTGGTGAGTGGCAGCGGCACATAATACAGCAAAAAGGAAAGGGTACTCAAAGCCGGCCTTCTACGTCGGTCGAGAAATAAAATTGCAATGTTCTTGACTTTTCGAGTCTGGGTGCTTGAGATTGAACTGCATGCTCCGGCAAAAATTTAGCACCACTCACGGTTTTGGTATTGCTGCATTCAAGACGATATTATCATGACCCTCCAACATCAGTGCGTGGGGCGATCATTGAAATAAGGCATTGAGTGCGGTGGTGAAGGAGCAGCTATACAATGCTTATAAATTTAGTGTGTAAAGGTTAGCCATTAGGTGACAATTATCATTACTCCAATATAAATGGGAGGCTACCAATTATCAGTCTACAAGCATAGAACTTTCTTAATTAACTGCAATAATTATATATAGTGTTTAACCATGAACATAAGCTAATAGATGTAGAAGCGTGAAAGTTGTTTTTGTTGTTCTCCTCTAATTTGATGGAGCGTGAAAGTTATGAAAAAGAAAAAAAATTCCTATTAAGAAAAGAAGAAAATGAAAATCCCCCAGTGGCTAATTCATCGTCTTTATCCTTTGCATTCGGTATTTTCCCTAGTGGGCATTTTTTACTAGGCGTTTGATTCCTGGCCAGTGCAGAAAAAAACGTGTATGTGGAGTATGGAGCAGGAGGACAGCAAAGAACCTTTCGCCCCTGACTCATGCAGGAATGTTCAACAGACCGGCTTACACTCACCCATTACCGCGCGGCGCTGGTGTGGCACCAGCGACTGGCCATGCGGCCCAGCTGGACGGCAGCTGCCCTCTTGGGCTGGGCCGTCCTGTCGCTGGCCACGGCGGCCACCCCAGGCCCAGGGGGCAAGGCGACTACCCGACCGCCCCAGCCGTTGGTGCTCACCAAGGACGGGCGACTGCTGGGCGTGCGCACGTCTTTCGAAGGCCGACCTTTGCACGCTTTCTACGGAGTGCCCTATGCGCGTCCTCCCGTGGGGCGCCTACGGTTCCTGCCGCCACTGCCAGCCAACCCATGGCGCCATATCTGGAGTGCGCGTCGGTTCAAAGGACCATGCATGCAGCGTCTGGACGAAGTCCACTATCCGGTGCATCTGAAGATGCTGCAGAACGCGTCCGAAGACTGCCTCTACCTGAATGTGTGGACGCCCGTCCTCGACAGGCACAAGGCCAGAGGCGAGGACCTGAAGCCCGTCGTGGTCATTTTGCACGGTGGAGGGTTCAGCTTTGGAAACACCGGCTCCCTTCTCTACGATGGCTCTGCACTGGCGGCACTTGGAAATCTAACTGTGGTCTCGATGAACTACCGGCTCGGCGTGTTTGGCTTTTTGGACGCTATGAACCGGCAGGCTCCCGGCAATGCGGGGCTTCTGGATCAGCGCCTGGCGCTGCTCTGGGTCCGCCGAAACATGCAAGCGTTCGGGGGAGATCCAGAAAAGGTGAGCGGTGTGTTCTATCAATGTTCGCATTTCAGTTCCGATACTCATGTTGTTAAGTGGCACTGCTTGTGTACTCCAGTTTGAGAGCTTGGGGCTCTATCGGTCCGGGGCGGCCGTACCGAAGGGAACCGAGATTCACTTGAACATCATCATGACAAAACTCAGACGCAGACTGAGACTCATATTTATTGAAAAAAAAAAAAACGCTGATATTTATACGGTCGGGATACGGGACACAAGCAGCCAATAGATAAACACGCAGGGTTCACAGTTGACTGCACGCTAATATATGAAACTGACACAAGGAACAAAACTTACGATAGAACATACTCGCACTCTTGGGGGAAAATAAAAATAACAGGCAAATTATTTAAATTAAATGAAACAAAGTAACATTCAAATTTCGTCTAACACGGAACATGTAAATTTTATCTAACATGGAACAGAACCTGATTACGTAATTTTGAGAAGCACGAAGGACAAAAGAGACTTTGCATATCAGAAAAACACTGACCCTATAGATTTGAAACAAAATACATACGCAACGGGGCACACAATCAACCGATCAATCAATCAACCAATCAATCAATCAATCAATCAATCAAGCCTATATACATCCAATCTATGAAACAAGAAATTAGGACCGAAATTCGCGATCTAACACTTGGGTAGACGGAAGCGGGAATCATTTAAACACTCATGTTATCTTCGCTGACACATACTGACATGACGCAAAGTTAGCTGCGTTTAGCATTGGTATCAGGTTTAAGCAGTCGTAGTACATGCCAACTTCGCAGTTTTTATCCTCGCCATTGTAGCCCTCTATGTTCTGAGTTGTTCAAGTATTCATTCTTGGCAGGGTCCATGGTAACTAGATATCAGGGCCTGCTCATTACCGTGTCATTATGGACCGTGTACGCTCTGAGGATTGTCACAACCCGCTCATTTGAACTAACCATTTCTGAAAAAGAACGAATTCTTTTTGCACGATATCGTAAAGGAAAAAAAAATGCCGGAGGACGCCCCCTAGGTCAAGTTCAGTCGTTCAGTCGTGTCCGACTCTTCATGACCCTATGGACCATGTCACGCCACGCTTTCCGGTCTCTCACTATCTTCCTAACATCACATAACTTCATCTGCAGTGCCTCGAGGATGCCATCTAACCATCGCGTTCGCTGCCTACCTCTTCTCCGGCGACCCTCAACCTTTCCCAACATCAAATGCTTCTCCAGCGACTCCTCTCTTCTCGTCAGATGACCAAAGTAGCTGAGCTTCAGCTTTAGAATTTGACCCTCCAATGAGCAGTCAGGGTTTATGGTCGACAATATCGACTGATTTGATCTTCTGGCAGTCCAAGGAACTCTCAAGAGTCTTCGCCAGCACCACAATTCAAACGCGTCAATTCTTCGGCGGTCAGCTTTTTTCACAGTCCAACTCTCGCATCTAAAGATATACGTCACCTTATAAGACGAATGCGCAGTATCCTGTTTTCTATGTTACCGCAGTGAATATGAATGCAGACCAGTTCGACGAAGAGACACTATCTGAAGCAAACATAGCAGGCTGTGCGTGGCATTAAGCTTAGAAAGCTGTTCTCAATAACTACGAAGCGGGATGTCATACGTGTACGCAAAGTTGCCACACCTAACTATGATGACTCGAGCAATCATAAAGGCAGCAGAAACGGCTTGAACTAATTAATTATTTAACAAACTAGGAGTTTACTTTCCTACGCCAGTGTCCTTGCCTTTGAGGCCACAGCTGCTCTCAGCTCCTGTCCGTACACGTCGCGTAACAGGTGACGTTGCTGGGCCTTGGTTCCGGTGCCACGTCGTGCGGCCTCCACATGGCGGCGCCCCAGAGTCGTGGCCTCTTCAGCGCTGCCATCTTGGAAGGGGGAGGACCTCTGTGCGACGCTTTCGTCGAGCCCTCTCGCCGCAGCCTGGAGCGTGCCAACCACCTGGCCGGACTGCTGGGCTGCGCGCGCATGGGCGCTGAGCTGACCAACCTGCCCGGAAAGGCGAGATTCCGTGTGTACACTTTGGGGGATTTTGAGCAGCAGGAATGCTAGAATATTGTGTCCTCAAATGCGAACCTTTTCTGATTTCATTTACGGGCCTGCTGTTTAAACAGCACAATAGTAGATGGGCCCTTAGTGGCTCTACTCATTCGGGAAGAATTACGTCGTGCTTCATGGGTCAGCAACAGCCATTAAACGTCATAGTAAAGTTTATGCTGGTTGGAAACAGCTACGGTTTTGTACATGTGCATATATGCGACAATATGCGTGGACCTATTCTGTAAACACAGCCTGAGCGTCGACATAGTGCTTGCTAGTTTCCTGAGTGCCCCTGGCGCAAGAACAGTGAGAGTGACATTAGGAGCTCATTGAGGTCGACCTTTCTCAAAAGCGCGAAGAGCACGGGTGTTTTAACAATGTTCGCACCATATGCATAGATAGCAAACATATCACCTGTTCCATGAACTGTTGCCTGCCAATCCATGCAGATGCAGCCACCCTCACTGTGCTTGTGTCAGGGGTCTTCAGTAGTCCTGCCGGCAATATAGCGACACGCAGGGATCTCTTATTGGAAAGGTCCGTATGAGGAGTTTCTCTTTTAGTATCGTAGTCTTCTCCATACATTTTCTCGTGTTCACATGGGGTAATAAGGTGCAGATCATGCTCGCAGATTTTTCAAGGAACAGAAGGGCTATACTTGCATTGATGGTGTCGGCCGTCGTACAGCTTTAATCGCGCGGTTTCAGCACAAAGGGGAGAAAATGACCTGCTGCTACACCAAGAAACCAGCGTCCCCTAAGAATTTCAGCACAGAGCATCACTAAGTACTTTCACGAAATGTATTTTAACGAACCCGTCCAGAGACACGTTTATTCTCCTTAGCCTCCTGAGAAATGGGGCGCGCTCGAAAGAAAACCACCGCGCCTTAGCCGAAAAATTTACGCGGTGGTTTAGCTTGTATGCATGTACATGCAGTAGCAATGGTTAACATTCGTTTAGCTAAGTTTTGCTTCGTTTAACTTCCTTCACGTACAGCACCGTCATCACAACCATCCCTAGTAGCAGCTGCACTGCAACGTCTAAACGGGGAATGGGATAAATCTGTTTAAAAATATTAGGGCTGCACTTAAGTCTGCTTGGGCGCAGCAAAGCGAAAACATTTATTTTACTACTGCCGATTATGTAGCTGCGTATTCTTCTCAGGTTTTTGCCGATTAACCAATTAATGTAATTGAATGATTGACTGAGTATGTAATTAACAAAATACCTAAAGCATGAAGCGACCCAACCGTTAATAATTGAATGCCAAGGACTGCAAAATGTTCTCCTAGTTCTCACACTGCCAGCATTATCGGTCGGGGGAAATCTAAACGTGAGCGTGAGCTATTGGAAGCTTTCCTGATCAGAAAGAATAAGGAGAAATGCGTCAGTGAGCCGTCCGTGATTATCACCGAAAAGGAGCGCAAGTTTTTATCATTATAGTAGCCATTTCACCATGCGGTGCGCAAAGTGGATTGTCTGTAGGGTGTGTGCGCAGGCAGGAAGTTATTTTAAAATGAGCAATTCTTCATCTTATTAAATCAGTTGTAAGTCCAGCGTTGTGGTGTGCGCCTTCTTTGTTCTTGTCTTGCGTCTGTATTCGCTGGTTCCCTTTCTATGCAATATGAACCAATATAGCCCAGCAGTTTGCACTCCATAATTGACTAAGTATGCGTTTTATTCGTTCAGTAAATTATTTACCAACCAAGCAAATAAATTGATCATATAGCTATGTGAGTAATTAAGGAATTAACCTAAATAACGGAATAACTGATAATTTTCTTAAGATTTGACTAAGTCAATTAATAATTTATTCGTTCAATATTTATTAACCAAGTATTTAAATATTTTGCTGAGGTAAATTTTCCTTCTATTTGCCTAATTGCTTGTTCAAGCTTATTCAACGACTATATTAATTACCCATGCAATGGATGATTCACAGTTCACTCGGACAAACTCTGATGACTAGATCTGTCCACACACTGTTTACACACTCCGGTGACGCCAGTCATGAGGCAAGAAATGCTTTCGCATTAACAACTATTGGGAAACAATTGAGGCGGATGCGTGGGTGGGGACCCTAGTCGGAGAACTGCAGGGACTGGCGCTGCTGTCTGTGCTCATGTTACATGGACCTCTAGACCAGAGCTGGACAGGGCTGCCTCTAACCCCTCATTATTTGGCACAGCGTCTGGATCGTGAAATAAATTGTTTCGGTGCGCTTTATGGACACTTTGGCATCCGAAACGCAGCGCGAAAAACTCAAAGCTATCATGTGAAGAAACTGGCTAATGCAGTGGTCGACCAAGCAGATCGCCTTTTCTCGGCTGGGTTTGAAACTCTTTGGCGGCGAATTTTTTTTTCCGAGCTCGAACGAGGCTTCACCGTCAACTCAGCAAAATCCAAGAATGCAGGTAGTAGTGCTTCTGCATTGAAGTATTGTTTGCACGTCTCCCGCAATGTTGCGGTTCGAGCACTTGTAGGTGGTGTCGATAGACGAAGCTTTCGCGGTCATGATAGCGCGCACGCATTTGGAGTTTCTCTCGGGACAGATGCGTGTCTCACGAGAAAAGTACGGAACACATTCACGTGGAGGTTTGCATTAGAAAACGATGATCGGACGGTCGCTCTGTTAATTCTGACTGCATGGCTTTGACGGCGTTCGTGCTCAGGTACTCGCCTGCCTGCGCAGCCGTCCTCCCGAAGACCTGCTGTGGGCGCAGGAGCGGGTCTCACCCAGTTCTCTGAGGTCGTTCGTGGCTACGTACGGAAACACGTTCCTGCCGAAGTCTCCTTGGAAGGTCAAGTACCTCTCTATGCCGCTGCTCATCGGCACCTCGAGCAACGAGGGTAGCCCGTTCGTCGGACGCCGAAGCTTTGAGCAGCCGCCCAGGTAAGATTCTCCTTAGGTTGGTCGTCGTATTGGCTGATTATGCCACAGAGATTGAAGGGCGATCAACTAACCTGGAGGAGGTACCTGCTCGTAGAGCAAAGAGGGTTGAAGTACCAAGTCCCCGTAAACGCTCGGAGTCCAAAGGCCTTGCGTTTTGAGAATAATTTTACTGTACAAAACGACTAGATGGCTGCCATAACTAAAATTAAACATTTCCAGAATACTGATGGACATTAAAGGTAAATGTTTATGTGAATGTGAGCTGGTCGTGAATCACTGATATAGCTGCTAGTCGAAAACTACTTACGATAACGGTCGTCTTCGTCAAGACCGCAATCAGCAGCTCTGCGTAACACGCGCAGGCTGTGCAACCGGACGGAGGCGCTGAAACTAGTGGGAGGCCTCCTGGAGACCTACAAAATCCCGCTGCCCGCAGGCCGGCCACCGATGCAACCCTACCTGGCTGAAGAAGCCGGGTCCAGGGACTCCTTAGATGGGCAAGACCTGAGGCGTCTCGTCGCGGACGTGTTCGGTGATGCGGCTCTCCACTGCCCTTGCAGGTGCGTATGCTTGCCGAGCTGTTCCTGCCGTGGCGACCGTTGCTTTAGACATGCGCAGGACGCAGTCTTCACTGAGCACAAAACCAACATTTCTCATTTACCCATGTAAGAAATTATTTCTAAGCCTCGCAGGGGAAATGGAAGAGCGGGGAAACCGGGATTCATTTTAAGAACGTCGGAAATGGAAAAAAAAATATAGTAATAGTAAATACAAGTCTTTTGAACAACGAGGTTTAGATCGAGAATTCTTCTGCGTCAAAATGTATCACTAGCAGAATTAGTCGTACCGTTAAACAGCGCTCTGTGCGACAGAGCGTGTACAGATGCCGCTGTTGCTTCCTAACTCAGCGGACCAAAAGGAGGCGATGATACTGCGATGGGCATGCTGGTGTGGCTCGTATCCTCGGGAACTTTGTGCACAGACCCGGACAAAAGCCACCGTATTTCCGCTCCACGTCTTGTGCGTACAATATGAAGTTGATCACTTGATGCTTAACCTACTCGCACTATAGCTGCTCTAACGAGGTGTAATTTTGTAAGAAGGCTGAAAGAAATACATTAGCTTGGCCAGGTGAAGGGTTCGATCATCTGTGCTGCATCACCGTCATTTTGATCGTATACTAAGATACCGTCAAGCGAGTAGCAAAAGTTTGGCGCAGATATATGCCCAAGCAGACGCTGTAACATTCAAACCACATGATACTGTGGATACTCACTTGAACTTTGTGTCGAGACAAGATAATTCGTGATGCTTGTCTGCTGCGATGAAAATCCAGCAGCCGTGCTTGCGTGCAGGAGGTTCGCCGAGTGGCACGCCCGGGGTGGCCAGCCGGTGTTCGTCTACAAGTTCTGCTACGCCACGGCGTCCCTGCACGTTCCTGAATGGATGGGCGTGCCGCACAGCTCTACCTTCTGGTACATGAGTGGCGTGCCACTGCGCATGCCCGAGCGCTTCCACGAGCTTGACAAGACCCTGAGCCGCGAGCTGATACGAGTGGTCACCCACTTTGCGACTCACAGGTGAGGGGCCTCCTATCTGGGACTGTCGGCACCATAGAGTTTCTTACTCTTACCTAGAGGGAAAGCTGTGCTGCCGTCTATGGGAGTTTACATGGAGTTTCCAGACGACCAGTTCAGCCACCATGGGCGCTCAAAGCATCATGGGCCGGAGAGCTACCGAGTGCAGAATTACAACTTTTGGCCAAAACTAATGCAAAGATAAACCTTGTTCTACCGTAAATAATGTCCTAAGATTGAATATTGTGACTATAAATTACAAAGAGAGAGATAAACAGAATGCCAGTGTGAGATTTATCCAATATAAGCGATGGCCCTTTCTCCTATTGGCTTAGTTTTGAGCAGCACAAATACCAATATTTCGCACCTAATTGGCAAACTTTGAAATAAAAAAAAAATGTTATGCAAATATTCATCGTTGTGTAATCACTTAAGGAAGTTTTTAGGGGCATTTCGGGAAACAGAAACCATTTATTGGCGACGTCTGCTTTTGCGCCTTCGCTACTATGGCTTTCGCGGTCTATGTGCGCACCTTCAGATGATGATGATGACGAAAAAGAAACATCGCAGTAATGCCACTCCACGTACCCGAGAAAAACCGACTGTCCCGCAACAAGTAGCACACCAGCCCATGATTCCTAGCGCGCCCATGTTGGCTGAAGTGCAGCGCCCTCAGCTAAGGAACTCTATGGTCGGCACGCTAGACTGCATGATGGGACGGGCAAAAGATGGGACACTCCCGAGGTGGGCGGAAGTGTCCACTCTGTTCAAATCTCCTGCGGTACGCGTGAGATTTGGGAGATTTGAACTGCGCAATTTCAGTCAGTTATTGCGCCGGTGTTTTGCGCTTAATAGAAGAAATAACTTCAGAAACGTGACCAACAATATTGGCCTTTAGAATTTCTTTACTGCTTACCGCTACCATCTAGCGCTACCGTATGCCATCTGCTGGCGCTTGCTGGCACTCATCACTGCTCCTGTGCTCCGCGGGCTCGGAACCTAGTCTGGCGACGTTTGCTCTCCTTTAGTCCTGCCTAGCAGGCAATACGTGCGTATTTCCAAAGAAACAATAAAATTGGACATGGCACGTTGGCATCTAGCGGACGATTGGCGCCATCTCGCGCCTTCAAGGCAATCTGCGCAAGCGCAGTGATGGTGCGCGGTAGCAGCAGACTGTAGAGGTAAGCGGTGGCGCTATACAAAAACTATCTACTGAGGCTAGTTCAGAATACTATAGTCGTGTACAACTTAGGTCGGCAGTAACCGCCACGCACAATTCCTTCTTTACAGAAATTTAAGCAGTCCGCTGTTAATGGTTTGGTTTGTGGAGTTTAACGTCCCAAAGCGACCCAGGCTATGAGAGACGCCGTAGTGGAGGACTGCGGAAATTTCGAACGTTGGGCTTCTTTAACGTGCACTGACATCGTACAGCACACGGACGCCTTGCTTTTCGCCTCCATCGAAAAGCGGCCGCCGAGGCCGGGATTCGATCCCGCGTCCTTGGGAACAGCAGCCGAGCGCCGTAACCACTACGCCACCCCGGCGGGGTTGTCCGCTGTTAATGTTTTCCAGTTATCTAAATAAAAAGCTAACCATCGGATGAAATTATATACTCGAGAATTTCTACTCCTTTAGTTATTTTGTATAGTAAAATATCAAAAATTGATATTATTTACATTTCAGCGGAGGGATACGATGTTTACCATTATCTATAGTTAGCAACTGCTTATTTGTTTTTAAAATTATATCCTATATAGGAGGCTGGAAGATTTCGAAACCGCCGCGCATTCCTTTATCCAAACCACCCCTCGTACTAATTGTAAATGTCTTACTCTGGTTCTCCGTCTTAAGTACAGCTTTAAAAACAACAAAATTAGGTGTGGTTTAGCTTCTGGTTAAACCTGGAATTACGTGAGAGCAATCTGCATGACTGCGTTTAGGTTCGGCTTGAAAGTAGACATGACTTTTGCACATACTAGGTTACTCTAAGCTTTCATCTTTATTTATGCCATAGAGGAATCACTTCGCGTATAAGCACCCCTTGCCTCTCATCGTTGACCATTCTCATTCGTGTGTAGAAGACTTTAGTGGTATGACATCGTCCCTACGTCGAACTCCGGGGCACACCGCCGTCACAACGTTCGAACGAACGTTTTGTCCTAGCAACTCGCTGTTGTCGTTCGCCTCTACCAACTATAGAGTTATCTGTCTTCTTCTGTTTGTCCTTCTTCATCATTTTCTTCTTCTTCTTTCTTCACTCTTCGGATAGGCACGCAGAGGCACGGCGAAATGGCGATACTGTGGCCAATATTACAAAAACAAGCGTCTGCTTTATTCATGTCGAATTTCGTGAGGCACTGTGAAATTCTTTCATAAAAAAAGGTGACAGCCCATGATGAAAACTTTGTTGAACTTCACACATGCAACATCCAAGACCGGGTTTGAGAATGTGTTCTCGGCGCTGTTTATGCGAGAAAAATCGAGCTAAGGAGCAGTGCTGGTCAAGTTAATAATTTGAAGTGCACAAGCGGGTGAACAGGAACTATCACTAAAGTTGAAAGTCAATGCCATCTTGTGCGCATTGTACTGGTTACTCCGTGTAGCTCTATTTTCAGTGGACGCGGTGAAACAATTAGCGCACTAATCTACGTGCCGGCAGGCGCGCTTCGCTGCTTTGCAGAGCAGTTCGTTCTGTTAGTCCAGCCTTTGTCAACAGTTAAGAGGACAAAAGGTTTGCATCTAAGCGGTAAGGAGGAGCTCTTGTAGCATGTGTCAGAGTCAAAGTGCGCAACGTTTCCGGGAGGGCTCAGAACAAGAGTTCCATTCCCCTGCAGCACAATTGGGACGCTGACGACTGAAAATGAGTTTTGCAGCCAGCCTCAGCAGCGAATTTCTTGGACTCTCTACTTTTGAGGAATCGCACATCATGGAATTAGCTGTCTTTATGATAGGTTATTTCTTACAGTTCAAGTCGTAGCAACACAACCGTATACGTTAGGAAGTAGATTATACTTTTGACGCTTAGGGTCAGTTCGTGGTTATGTATAGTTAACCGTATCTCATTCAGCGATCCCATGTGGCGGCCTGTAAGTTCAAAGATGGTTTTCCAAGCCGGAAGCACAGATGCACTCAAACTACAGAGACTCGCCTTGGCAGGTGTAAACACCCTAAACTAAAGTAATGCGTTGTTTAGCTCAAACTTTGCGGAAGTTATTCGGCACGAGTATATCTGGTCGGGTGCTGTTTACGCCAGGTGCAATGGTCCACAACGCAAGCACTTTCGCTGGACGTATAAGCACCGAAAGACGAGAACACCGGTCGTATATAATGATCCCAACGTGCTCGTCACGTCATGGGGTTGTCATAAACACGCTGTCATAATTCAGGCTCGCGGTGCGCGCGTGACATGGGGTGTGCGGGAAACTAAGGTGACCTTTATGGTCCCTCCTTTCTTCTTTTTTGTTATACTCTCCAGAGCGTGGCTGTAAGAAACTCTTCTGTGCCTTTATGCAGGTTAGTCCACAGGCCACCGAGCTATGTTGATGTCGCTGGCTCTAGAGCGCACGTGCGCTTGCGGAAAGACTTGGCGGCCTCAGTATCGCAGAACGCTTGCCATGCAGTATATTCCGTCCCTGGAGCTAGTACCGTGCAGAGCTTAGCGGTATAGCCCGATCTGGGCGGCAATGCATGCACGGTCGAACTCAAGCGGGGCTTGTAGCGCCCTACCCGAAATGAGGGCAGATAACTTGGGAACAAACGCATTGCTCGAAGTGAACCTGAGCGCTAAGACGAGAAGAACATATTGTAGTGTTTTGTGTAGCGTTTTTGCAACTCACCGCATTTTATTATTTGAAACTGCAGTCCCGTGTTCTGTATTTTAGCAGGTCTGGGAAAGAAACATGTGTACAGCAATGTAATGACAAGAAGTACGAACTAAACGAACAGTTAGAGGCAAGAAAATATCGAAAACAGCAAAATGAAAGCGTCAGCACGCGAAAATTCAAATCACACGATGCAAACAATAGGAAGTGTAAAGGCACAGATGCAATACACACGCATAGAGAAAGTGCAAATTAAATGTGAAAGCTAAAGAATCGACAAAGAACAAAAAACAATAAGCAACGTATAGGCACACATGCAGTATACAAAAATATAAAAAACACAAATTAAATGCGAAAGTTGAAGAACAGTTTTTCTAATGTATTCTATATGGCTAAAGAGAAGCACACTGAAAAGTCTCAGATATGCTGAAATATATATTATTTTGATTAGAATGAACGCTTAATTGTCGGACTGGCTATATAGATTAAAGAGCAGCGTACACACAAACACAGGATCCTTTCGGTTTCTCTCGTTCGCTCTACACTGTTCCGCAACACATGGAAAACCAACCGGCAGGACAAGTCTCAAATACGTGAGCATGGTTCATCGATCGGCTGTAGTATCGCTGGTCACTGTAGTGGTTAAGCATGCGGTCAGGAAGGCTATCAAGAAACCGCCCGTGCTGACTTGCAGAATATACACGCGTCGCTGTTTATCCACCCTTTCAAGTTTGTCGATGTGAAGCCTCTGTTGTGCGCTGCACGCTTTTCACAGAGCGATGTGTTTATCCGTTAATGAGCGCTCGGCTATGCCCGTGTGCACTCGCGCGCCCTTCGGAGACTGCCTAGACGACAACCTCCGAGCTATTTCTCGCGCCTCTTGCTCGCGAACCCTCCGACGTGCTCTCGTATTCGCTTAACACGGGTGGTTTAATGGTCTCCCGCCGGTCCTATGAGAGTCGCCTCGTTCGGTGTCTCCTTTGCACGTTGAAAGGAATGCTGCTTGCAGCGCTTGCAGGCGTCTGCGCAGATTTCTGGCCGCGCGCGCGGCGCCCATCATCTGTCGCCAGTTGGCAACAGCACTCGGCACGTTTCCACGTGGCGCATTCACAGCCGAGAACGAGGACATACGAACGACCTCGTTATAGAGCGCTCCATAACCTTTCGCCGCTGTGCTCACACTAGTGGGGTTGACGTAGATAACGTCACTTCAAAGCTGCAGATGTTTGAGGTGTGCAGGAGTGGTGTAGTGCGGTACAAGACACTTTGGCGTCGTAATATGTCATGCGCTAGAGCTTTCGCGTTCACCCGCTTTGATGGTAGGCCCAGGTCATTAGATAGGCGCATCTGGGCCGTTGTTTATGCAGCGCCTGATTCAACGCGGAGTGTCTGGTGCTTCGCCACGTACTGGCGATGGGAAAGAACCCAAGATGTTTTATGTGGAACAAACAAACATAAAAGTACGGGTGTTTTTTCTCTTACGGCATTGCTCCTAAGGATCCTAGAAAAAAAAATGGCGTCTGGACCCGTAGTGTTACTAACCTTCCACTACTACCTCTTTTCAGTGGCCAATGTGATGGCGTTTCGGGAAGCCGACAAATTGAAGTCGGCATTCATTTAGTCACTCGCTAATCATTCCCTCGTTAAATAATATGTAAGTTCATTCATCTCTGAGTCTAATAAGCAGTAGATGATTTGTTCGCCCTGTTAATGTCGCATTACTGGATTAGTCAGAGGGTCAGTCTTTCACGCAGTCAATCGATCAATTCAGCAGTTACTCAGAAAGTCGTTCAGTCGATCTGCCAATGAGTCAGGCAGTCACTAAGTCGTGCATCATTATTAATTTCACCAGCGTTTCACTTGGCTGATTGATCAATCTCTCTGCTGAATAGCTTTAATAAGGAATTCGGTTTTCGAAGTCTTGACGTGACAAGCAGTATCAAAGTGTTTTGCCAGATATCGTGCCCTCCCTTTTCGACCACGTTCTACATGGCAGTCGCGGTAATATATGGAACATTATTTGTCCACCGCTTGGCACAAGAATGGAGCTGGTGAAAACTCTCGGATTAACTTAAAACGCCCTGGATATAAAAAAATATGGACACTTGCCGACGTATTGCCCAGTTTCTAAAAAACGAAAGGAAGCCGCATGCGACAAACACCTAGGAGTCGTGGTATTGTAATGCGCTAGTGGAGTATAGTCGTTATTTTTTTTTCCACTACAAAGTTCTCATTGCTCAAAATCACAAATTAAAAAAGTATATCTTTTTTGAAACATTACCTCTAGTATTCCTCGGTTTCGTTCAATGTAAGCTTTATTAACGTGTAGCCAGTCGGTCGGTCGGTCGGTCAGACAATCAATAAATCAGTCACTCGATCCATAGATCAATGAGCTGCTGTCTCTGTGAAGCGACGCGGGCTCTCAGACCTTCATGGACAAGGCGGTCTTGTTGCTGCTTCCAGGATCCCGGGCCCGTTCTTGAATCAGTCGTGGGCGCCGCTGCAAGGCGGATCCTCGCTGGCCATGCACTTGCATCCGCACAAGGCCGGCGTGCGCAAGGACGAACGATCCACCTACTGCGACTACTGGAACGCCCGGGACCCCTGAAGAGCTGCTGCCGCACGGCACAACGTGACTTTGAGCGTCGCCAAGATTGGGAAAAACTGTGGGAACCCTGACCTCTGCATGCCGGTCGCCGGCGCTTTCTGTTTACAAGCGGAAGACGTGCCAGGACTTGCGCCAATGTTACGAACAAGCGCCATTACTGAATCCCTTTTTGTATTCCTCCTGACGCGTCCTGAAGGCAGACACAGGATGCCAATGTGACAGTGGTTCAGACTCGAAAACGCGCAAAAAGTCCTTTCTTTTATAAAAGACTTGTAGAGAAAAATTCGGATACGATGCAGCTAGGAAGTGAAGGCCCGGTGAAGTTTATTTTTATGAAGAGAATGTTTTCGAAGAGCTATAGTAAGACGTGGTTTTAATATTTCACTTTTAAATTTAGACGGTGTACTACGTAGTGGTGCAACCAAATATTTCATCAACAATATCATTACTCGTGGGAGCCTTCGATTATTTTGCGACCGCTACCAAGGGAGGCGCCGTAATTCTCATTTTATTTTGCATTGGTCGTAAAAATTATCCGTTTTCAATTTTGTTCGTATTCGACGAGAACGTAGAAACGGCTATTGGGAAGCCAGGTACGTTGAGCAGAGCGTTTCTTCTGTGTCTGCGTATTCGGCACGAATTTCGCTTCGTCCTCTCGGTTTTATGTTCAAGTCCTGTGGGAGTACAACGTGGTTCTGAACCACAAGAAATAGCTATTTTTACCTTAAATTAGCCGAATTTCACACTTGCTTAATAAGATGGCTAAAAAGCACAAAGTCAACACTGTGCTATCTGCCCTCTTGCACAAGTATCATTAACAAAGGAAAGCCGGTTATAGCATGCCACAAAATCATCAAATGGCCGGAGTGCACCGCTGATAGCGCGCATCTAGTGCACCTAAGCTGGGGCCGTAAATACATAGGCCAGACAAGTCAACGGTTTAAAAATGGAGCAAAGCAGCATACTTAAAGCTTTGATAAAAAAAAAAGACAATGGCAGCCGCATAGCCTCACATTTGCAAATTTTAAATGTTGCCTATGTTTGAAAACAAGTACATATTTCATAGACAGGTAGAAAGAAAAGATAAAACTAGTAGTAATTCAGTTATATATAATAAAGTACTTACGTCACGTGAGCATTCCCCCGGTGTCACTTTCGGGCGAAAAACATTGTTTTGTACACGGACACATAGCCATGTTTCATTCTTTGTTTACGTCACACTGCCACTTTATATTATCTTTGAGTCACCTGTGATATTTTTTTTGCTTGTGTTGCTTTCCTTGTAGATGATAAAAATCGTTTTTTCCTAAAAAATAAACTGATATAGTAGGTGGCTACAGTCCTGCCTTGTGTGTTTCTCCTTTCTTCGCGACAGTCGCTTATATGCAAAGCATGTTTCAGTACAACCAGTTACCTCAAGTCAAAGTTTTGCTAGTAGTTACCCATATTCACTGACCCATAGACTCGCGAGAAGTACGGAGAGATTACGTACGGGCGATTACACACCGTGTTCACCATAAGTAACAAGGCAAACGATCGAGGTTTACTACTCATCTTTGCAGTGATTAGTGTTCGCGTTGCCAAAAAGTGGCCACGAAGCAAACATATTCGTTACTCTAGAGACACCGTGTGTAGGACAGTGCAAGTGAGGCCTCGGAAGATGAGCGCGAACCGTCTTCGTCACTACAGGACCTCATATTTGTAAAGGTAAGTACATGGGACGGATGGACACTCATTGAGTGGTAAGTCGGGGCTCAGAACAGAGAACGTTGGAGCTGAGGAAGTTAAATCCTACAAACGAGAGCAAACTTCCCTTAATGCATCCAGACGGGTACATACAACTCACCGACCCGCTTAAATACAATACATCCTGGATCCTGTGGCTCCATACGGAAATTTAGCGGGTTGAAGGCAGGCCTGCACCACATGGTACGAACCTGCTCAAACAATCCACCTGATGACCCAAACGCAGTGCCAGCTATTGAGGGATGGGAGGCTGCTCTATCCAGTTCCGGAATCGAAGCCCAAAAAGCCCTCGACACGCGGGCGGATAGCCGCGGCAGTCGCTTGAGTGTCGGGCTGGCCCCACCCACATACCCCTCCATTATCTTAGTAGTAAGTCGGATGGAAGAAAGCAAAAACTATAAAAGTTTGCTTTCGTTTATAGGATTTAACTTCCCAAAGCGACTCAGGCTATGAGCGACGCCGTGGTGGAGTACTCCGGAAATTTCGACTGCCTGGAGTTCTTTAACATACACTGGCATCGCGCAGTACACGGTCGCATTTGCGTTTCGCCTCTATCAAAACATGACCGCCATAGTGGGGTTCAAACTTGGCGTCTTAACCTTTGAGCCACCGCGGTGGGTGCTTCGTAATAGGTACGAATCAGCAATTACAGTGGTATTCGAGGGGAACATACATTAGGCAGGAAGAAGCAAATCAAAACTTGGAGAAAGCAAGCGTATGGAGTAAAAATTTAACATTGCTATTATAGAACAAAAAACAAACCTTTTGCAGGGGACTAGACGCTTCCACAGCTGTAAACAGGATGCTTAGAGCAAAAGAAAAAAAAAAAGAACCTAGCTAAACGATGGAACTAAGGCGTATTTGTTGAAGCAGGATTTCCAAGAACTGCAACGCAATGAGAAAATAAAAAGTTGTGGTTTAATTCTGGTTAACCCTGGTTGGATTGCGATAGCAACGGCGGCAGCTTCTTTTGCTTGCTACATTATTTCCCTATCACGCCCTACCAGTGTAAAGTGCTACATTATTGGGGACACTTAAGCTCATGCTCCTCTTCTCTTTCCACTTTAACTCCCACCTTCCTCTCTTCCCTCGCGGCGCGGTTCAGGTGTCCACAGTGCAAGTGTGACCGATACTGTGTCTTTCCTTTCCTGTGAACCAATTATTATTATTATTATTATTA
>JAJIZL010122595.1:126961-140751 GCA_023969395.1 Amblyomma maculatum
CGGTCATAGTGCGGAGTTCATGCATCGCTGCTCGAACCTTCCATGTTGTTATGTCTGCATCGAGATCGGGGTTGGGCTTGCCCGTGTATGAAGGGAGTATAGTTCGTGGCGTAGTTGTGAGGTACTTGGCTTTTAGGGTTTGTATTAAAATGTCATCATCCATCTTTAGGCTGTGGATGAGACGAGTTACGTTGCAATAAGTGCTTCCTAGACGTAGCTCGCAAAGGTCACTGAGTGGACACAACCAGACATGAGGTCGTCCGAGTTTGCGTCGTTATCGAAGTGTCGCTATCTCATGTGACCACGAGTCATCTGATTGATTGAAACGCCAGAACTGGGTGTGTCCACTACTGAATCGGAAGAGGTGGCAACATCATGTTCCGGCATTTAGACCAATCAGATGACTCGAGTTCACGTGAGATAACGACACTTCGATAACAACGCAAACTCGGGCCATGGTGCCTGGAGTTGAAACTAGTTCGAGAATAATATAACGTAGAGAGAGAGAGAGAGAGAGAGAGCGTTATCTGTCTTATCTCTGAGGCATATGCCTTCCTTAGGTCCTTGAGAATATAGCTCGTAGCCACGATGACCTTTGGTTAGAGGCGTGCACGGGCCGAAATTTGCAGCCACAACTCGGCCCGGGCGCTCTGCGATGGACCAGAGCCCGGCACTCTTAGCCTGGGCCGGCCCGGTGCTGAAACTTAAGGCCGGCCCGGTCCGACCTTCTATCATTGGAGTTGATGCGACAGTAAGACAGAAATAATTTCTTGTTCATGAGTTTAAGATCTTGATTTGAAAATTACAGTATTGTAGAATACACAGAGGCAAAGCACAGACATAGATTATTATTCTAAGTTATACAAAAACAGCAAGTCATACAATGATCATTTGAGGCATTTTCGGCTCTTCTGGATCATGAATTCAGTAGCGCTGAACTTACTTTCGCCGAGCCAGAACCTCGGGCCGGGCCGAGTACAGGCTTTCGGGCCATCCCGAGCACGTGTACCCCCCTAGTTTTGGCCACAGAGAGTACAGTGAAATCTAGACCTTAATTATGGTCAGGTTTCGCATTGAATGTTAAAAGAAATAAAAATGATGATTGTGTTGCGCTTCACAGCGCGATGTGATAGACTCAGTGAAGGCTGCCTCTGTGGCTGCCACGACAATTGCTACGGGAGCACGATCTCAAGGGAGTGCCACTGGACACGTCATTGGTCATCTGATTAAATGTCAAAATATTCGCTCAGAGTCCGCTGGGAAGGGCTCCATATTGTTCATTGTATTACGTATTTGTGTAATGTCTTCCCGCTAGCACCCTTGTTATTCAGTTGACATCTTGAATCCTTTTGCACCTGACTTTTGAACTGTACAGTTATTCTTTCACCTTTTAAGGGGGGGTGTTGAGCAACAGGGCAGAACTTTTACAGAACACATATACGACCAATGGGAATTGTCCCAGCGACGCTTTGGCCGTCTAGCAAACGATCGTCCATCCAATCCGTTAGACACGAAAGCCAGCGGAAGCCTGAGCCGTCGGTTCCGATTAACGTCCTTGTCATTTCACATCCTTCTTTTTTTCTGATTAAAAGTTTACCTCACCTTACTTCATCTAAGAGTGAAATTAAGACGCCGTCTTTTGGTGGCGACTTCGACCATTTGTAGTTTGATGAGTGAGTGGAGTGATTGAATGAGTAAACTTTATTAAATGCTTGGGGATCTTTTATCTTGACCTCTTCAGCCGAGGTTGACGAGCGGTTGGCGCCCCCCAGTCCAGGGCACCACTGGCTTTCGCCAGCTTGCGAGCTCTTGTGACCAGGTAGAGCTGAGCCTCCGGATCACAGCTGGCCATCAAAGCCTCCTACTGCCTTTCATTTGGATTTGGAATGGTTTGTATTTGATGTGCACTGCATTCCCACTTTCGCTGCTTGCAGTTACCGCTCACGCTAAGTTCATACTCTATTCACTCCATTTTTCTCTATCCCTTTCTCCGGACACTATTTGTGCCAAATTTCCTTGCTGCTCGAGAACTTTTTATTCTTCTCAGCTGAGCCCTCTGCAATCGATTGATATTTACGCAAACGTTTTCTGCTTTGGCCTTCTTGGTCCTGTTAAATTTTCTTAGGTGGGTTCCAGCCTATATTATTTTTCAGGTGTAGGCTTTTAGTTCCCACCTTTATTTTTGCCTGTTTTGGCTTTCGCTATGCCTTTTGGCAGAGTCCCAAAACATGACATGAAGCCAGATAAATCTTTCGTAGGATTCCAAAGCCCTATGGTACCTGAGGGTTACTTTGTATCGCTTTCATGATTATTGGAATCGATGGGAATTTATTGTCAATTAGCGAAAAACTCAGAAATTGATACCATTGTCTCCGCCGGATGGTGCAGTGGTAAGACGCCCGACTACTGTGCCGGAGTACCCGGGTTCGAACCTGACCTCGGCGGCTGCGTTTCGATGGAGGCGAAACGAAGAGGCGTCCGTGTGCTGTGCGATGTCAGCGCACGTTAAAGATCCCCAGGTGGTCGAAATTACTCCGTAGCCCTCCACTACGGCTCCTCTCTCTTTTTAATTTCACTCCCACCTTCCTTCTCTTACGGCGCGGTTGAGGTGTCCACATAAATAGAAGTGAGACAGTTACCGCGCCTTTCCCTTCCTATAAATCAATTAATCAGGCGAGGAACTTGTGGGGAGAGAGGAGACTAAAGAATTTAAGGTTTTGTTAAAAGCTGGTAGTCCTTTTCGAGTTTGTTGACTTTTGAACTTACCCCTCTCACTTCTTGGCCTTCTATCGAGGCGCTATTATATTCGCTCAAAGCTAGAGCCACAACCAACGGCCACAACAATGGCGTTGGCGATGGTGGTGAGCTGGTAAAGCAGCCATTTAGAGATTTCGTAGTGACACCATTGATGTTGATATTTGTGTTGATTCAGGCACAGTCAGTAAGCTAAACGTTTATGGGCTAGAAAGTATTTCCAATGTCATCGCTTTAATTAGCTTCTTTTCCTATTTTTATGGTGGAAATTAAATACATGCAAACTACTTCCGATTTAAATCGGATATGCGGTTTCCGCTTAGATGCTTTAGAGCCAAAATTACCACGCAGAAAGCTACGATGACCAACTAAGAGTTGTGGCGTCGTACCTTTGAGCGAATGTAATCAAGCCATTAAGAGTTCGTTGACTCGAGCTACGCGTCTCCTCCTTGGCTCATCAGAGCACGGTTACCGCGACTGTCTATACTCTCGAGGAAATTCTTAGTTCGTGCGCTTTATTCCAAGGCACGTTGAATGAGGGCGGTGGGAGATGGCGCCGAGCCGAGTCACGCGAACGCCTTGGGACGGATGGCTGGAGACAGGGCATTGTCCTCTGTGTAGACGCTCCCCTTGAGGTCCTCCTGGCTCAGATGGTCCACCACTGCCGCGCCCACGCAGTCGCCCATCACGTTCACCACCGTCCGGAACCGGTCCCTGTCGTCAATAGACAGGTGGTTCAATGATTACATTTTTAAACCGGCTTCTCTGTGTATACTCCTTGAAAGGGCCGCGATGACTCGCTTTATATGCGTTTAGCTGCAGGTTCCAAGGTCGCCGGATAGATTCCTGGCCGCGGAAACCATGTTTCGGTGAAGGTATCGTAAAATAAAATAACACATGACACCGTAGTAAAAGGCACCTTTGGCCTTTAGTGGTCTGTAGTAGGGTGTCATAGTCACCGAACCACCACCGCTGCTACCTATGCCCCGCCGGGGTGGCGCAGTGGTTACGGCGCTCGTCTACTGTTCCCAAGGGCGCGGGATCTAATCCCGGCCTCGGCGGCCGCTTTTCGATGGAGGCGAAAAGCAAGGCGCCCGTATACTGTGCGATGTCAGTGCACGTTAAAGAACCCCAGGTGGTCTAAATTTCCGGAGTCCTTCACTACGGCGTCTCTCATAGCCTGAGTCACTTTGGGACGTTAAACCCCAAAACCAAATCAAACATTTCAAAGGAGAACTGCAAACGCGCCTGCGTGCTTCGTAGTGTTCATAGTGTTCATGATGATCGACGGCCGAAGCCCTCAGCTATCACTTTCTTCCCTCGCTCCGTTGCCTTCTCCAATCCTCCATATACTAAGTGTTTCTTAACTTATACCCATATACGCGCAATAAACCGACTACTTCGCATGAGGGCATGCTTTTGTGTGCGTGAGAAAGTGAGCGTGACATCCAGATGCGTTAACACGGTGGACAGAGACGACGGGGAGTGAAAGCTACCGCACAAGTTGCACTGTGCCCTTGAAGACTTTACATCCACTCCAGTGACGGCATGAAGCTTCCGTACGTAGCTTTTTCTATCAACGCAATAGCGTTAGAGGCCCATTCACAGAAAATCCGACGTCGCTGTTGGCGTTGCGAATGAAAAATCACGAACATGTCGCTGGCAAGCGGTAGCTGGCAACTCACATGGCCGAGCCCTGACTGAACATAGGGTTGCCTGACGTTTGGCAGGAGCTGCCAACTTTAGGCCCTTCTTTTATGTGAGAGGATGATATCAAGATCAGCCCGACAGGACCATTGCATTCACGTTACCTCTAGTCCACTTAGGCATGCATAAACTGATTGGTTAAAATAGGGCTCTATATGTGGACTGGTAGCCTACGTTACCCTTAAAAGCGGAGCTTGGGTGTCCCCTGTAATTTTTATTGCTTACTTAGAGTATTTTTCCTGTATGAGGCGACATCTACACAGTGCTCTGCGCCTCCAGAATAAGATATCAGCGCAATATTTTGCTCCTAACGAATATGTGGAAGAAATTGCAAGTTTCACGGTGGATGTCACCACGAATCAGATGAGCAGCTCAAACAAGAGAATCTTGACGGCCTTGAATGATCTCTGTTCACTTGTGTATTGGTACCGTAACTTTCCAATGAGGTTAAGGAATATATATGAGCCCTGCAGGCATGAGAAATACGAACGCGAAGGTGTAAAGTCCAGCTTTGACAACTAGGGTCTTTCTCTCGGGAAAACCATTTGTGGAAAGAAATGATACCTATCTATATTTCAGACTCTAAGGTGCATGGAAAAGCTATAGAGTTTCAGTACTCGTGAAAAATTAGTGATTCCAGCTTAAATGCAAACTGATTTCTACGGCAACAAGAACAAACAGGTACAATACAATGAGTAAAAAAACCTAGGAATTGACCCAGACTTATGCTGCGTCAAATGTTGATTTGTACAGTTTTCATCTTCCGGTCGCGCTTCAATGACAGCGAAGTGGGTCCAGTTTAGCTTGAATACGTCAAAGGAATCAAGAGGCAGTCAGCGAAGAGGAAACTTTTGCGGACCGCATTTGAATTTCAACCACTCAACACAACATTTAATTGGCAGGCACTGGCACTGTGCTTGTAAATTTGCACAGAATTCCTACCTGGAAAGCTGCAATTTATGAACCTGGACTTGAACCCTGCAATGCAAAGCAATTGCGCCTTCTTTTTGATGCACGAAGGATATTGGGCCCATCAATAATTAAATTTGACTTCTGGTCATTTATGACCCATGCAAGACTAGTTGTAAGTAAACAGATCCCTCTACTGAGCGACCTTGTCGTTAGTGTCAACTCAAGGACAGAGCACACTTATGTGCAAGTGCCCCGCCATGGTGGTGCAGTGGTAAGGCGTCCGACTACTGTGCGGAGTACTCGGTTCGATCCCGAGCGTAGGCGGCTGCGCGTTTCGATAGATGCAAAACGGAGGGACTTCCGTGTGCTGTGCGATGTCAGTGCACATTAAGGAACCCCAGGTGGTCAAACTTTTCTCCACTACGGCGTGTCTCATAGCCTGAGTCGCTTAGGGACATTAAGACCTACAAACCAAACCAAACTTCTGCGCAAGCATGTTAAAGTGTATTCAGTTTTAAATACGTTCGCGAATTTCCACGCTATTAACTACTCTTGACTTAAAACAGCTCGGTGACCCTTGTTATGCTGTTATAAAACCAGCATAAAAGTTTTAAACGCACGATATTGGAAAGTGACACCGAGCGTAGCAGTGGGAATACGGCCTTTTCTTCGCGAAGGCAATGCGCTAATGTTGCAGCCAGTTAAGCGCTGGCTTATCTCTTTCGCAGTGGGAAAGGCATCGAAGACGATGACAGTGCGTCGCTGTTTGGAGCGGGCGCTTCTTAGATAAAAGAATCGATAAGCGCGCCTCCCTTGGTTACGTCTGTCGCCATTACCGCGTCTTCTTCGACTGGCGCTATACAATTTGGGTGGGGAGGTATTTCGCAAGGCGTGGGTCTGCTTTAACGCATTCAACGTGCTTGCTAGTAGTGAAATAGAAGGACATGAATGTTGTGCTGCGCTGTGTCCGGACTTTGGTCAAGACCTTCGACTGTTGGCGATTGAGGGCATGTTTTGAACCGCGTGAAGCGTTGTTCTGCATCTGATTCGACAACATGCAAGAATCACCGACTCGGGTAAGTACTCGCTGAGTTGTGGGTTCGTATTTCGAAGATACAGTCGTGATTAGCATTGACGGCTGCTTTAGTGCCTTGTGTAGAGATGCGAAAATAGCCGTCGTGCAAGATGCTGATAGTATTTTATAACTGCAGCGCGACAGACGTAGCAAAGAAGAAAACCCAAAATGCTGTGCTGTTTTGTGCCTCGTTTTCTGTGTGATATTTGTAGCGCTGTAGTTACGGTGCATAGTGTCTTGCATAAGAAGCATGTTAGCTTCTTGACAGTGTAGTAGTTGCTTCATGCAACAGGGTGTAATGAGTTGCTGCGCTACGCTGGGATTTTCGAGTGAAACAACTGTAATAGTTTCGACGTTCTCGCTCCAGCTTTTGACAGTGTACTTTGCATCCAATTTTTCCTTAATTATTAGTATTGTAATATATTTTGCATTTATGGCAGGTGGTTCCCAACTGTGGAGTTACAGTGCAAAAACTGCGTAGCAATATTAGAAGCCAGTCACAACTGGAACTTCAACTGCGGGTTTACTTTCTGGGCTCGATACGCTTTTTTTTTTTCGACTACTTTCTTCATAGGTCTACTATCGCACAACCATCAAAAATCGGGAGCATCGTCGTTCTCACGGCACTTCTTGACTACCGCGCTCAATGTAATCCACACTCGAGGGACATATATTGCACATTTTCAGCCGCCTAATTTTGCCAACTAAATGGTGCGTCCTCAGTGCGTGCACTTCGCGTGAATTGTGTGAAATTGCAAGTCCTCCAACCGCGCCTCACTCGTCGGCAGATTCTCGTCCGCGCTCCTACACATGACGCAACCGCTTTGATGAAATGTGATGCGAATTTTGGGCCTGAAGCAGGTTGCACGAACAGATCCCCATCCGGCAAATGATCTCCGGGTGAGATCCATTTCAACACGCACAAAACAGTCGATAGCAGCCATGTAAGTACTTCTGGCGGACTGCCTTGACTGTCAGGCAGAGCTCTCAGATGCGGTCGCGCAAAGCTCAGTGGGTCAACGCGATCGACGGCTGTTGATATGCATACTGTCTGTGCTGGAACACGGCGCTCTAACCGGCTGCATGGGTGGCAGCGAGATAACTCGTCTATACAGTCGAAATCTATTGAAAATCTGCTACTATAAGCTTTGGATGACGGGCTTGATCAAGACTTCTTTCCCTACACTGAATAACTGTTTAAACTGGCGAATAGGGTCCGAAACCTGGGTTCCCCTTGGATGGCAGCGGCATAGTACCCAGGCTCCCTATATATCTTGCTTCTTAGTAGATTCACATAGCTCTCCCGGTCTGCAGATTGCACCGAATCTGACGATGTAGTCGGCATTTCGCTTTGGCACAGAAACAAGCTGTCGATTCTGCAGTAATACCAAAGCATACGCACTGCGTGTTGTGTGATAGCAAACCGGAACTTTATGCTGATGAGCTTCACGTTTTGAGAGCCTGAGGCACTCTCTCGCAACGCGTTCATCTTTGGCATTGTAGTGGAAGTATTAATCGAATATCAATATATTTTCGCTCTTCTCCACCCACCTGCGCATTGTATCAGAGCACAGGTGACAGTGTTTGGTGTAATCGAAGCACAAATTTGGAGTTCCCTGGAAGCTTCGGCATTTCTTGTCTGTAATGGGCGCTTGACTATTTCGATGCAGTTGGACTGTTGGCATCGTGAAGACAGCATAGGGCTAAGCTTCATTTTTATGGTTGTGAGCTCATTGTGGTTTCTTAATGAGCCAAAGCTATGCGAGCATATTCGGTTACTGCATGACGCTTTCGAGTGGTGTAGCCGTGGCTTGCTTGATGTGCTCTGGCGAGGATGGAGTAAATTCTCCGTCTGCGTGACACCATGTGCAGGAGGGCTGACGCCAACGAGTTATGATGTGCTCAATGGAAGGTGGAGCTTTCTGCTATTTGGTGATGTGCACTTTTGGCGGCGGTGCTGGATTTTTCCTGGGGATATGGAATGTAGTACGTGGGGGTCCTTAAGGATCAAGGATAAAGCGCGTTGATGAAGGCCTGGCTGTCTCCTCCTGCTGGAACCGGAAGGTCAGAAGTGGACCTCACTGCTCCTTCTTAATGTGCATTCCTGGAGGTGGCAGGGGATGCTCATTACATTTAATCAGAGTCGGGCATTGAAGCACTCTGGCTGAACCTAGAACACACGTAGAACGCCTTTTGATTCGTGCATATTAAACCGACTCCTTAGGCTTCAAGTGGACGTGGAAAGTCCATGGATGACCAGAAGGCTTTGGCGATTCGCTGTTTTTGTGCGGTGATGGATGTGGTGAATAAATGTAGCGGCCTCCACAAGGGAACTGCTGCTGTGCCCATACGGCAATAACTTGCGCGAGTGGCAAGAGAAATATTTATTTTGCTTTGTTTATTCTTTCTGCTCTAATTTTAGTTCATCATCATCATCATCAGCCTGATTATACCCACTGCAGGGCGAAGGCCTCTCCCATATTTCTCCACTTAACCGGGTTCTGTGCTAGCTGCATCCACTTGACCCCTGCGAACTTCTTAATCTCATCCGCCCACCTAACTTTCTGCCGCCCCCTGCTATGACCAATTATGACCAATTAAAATTTTCCTTGCAATGTCATATACCACGTTTTTGTTTTTTTTCTATCTTCGTGGGTTTTTCGATTTTTTATAACTTGCCTGTAACCCCTCTCCCTCAGCTCTGAGGGCCTTTACGGGCATTTTGTAGAAATAAATAATGTTAGTAGTCGTGCCAAGTTGGCAGTGTCACGTTTGAGGTGGCCAGAGAAAAAAAAATCTGCTTCGTTTATTAAGGGAGAGGAAGACCATCTGACGTGAAATATGAAAATGTTTATTATCGCCTCTTCTTCGACCGTGACTGGTTGTTAATATAGGTATATGTGATGCGGACTTATATGAGCATGGCTGGTAATCCATGCAGTCGAACGCACGATGATCATCTCTTCTGGCCAAATAATAGCAGGTTGCTTAGATCTTGGAGGGATGCAACGACTTCTTGATGGGGCCCTCTTTCGTTGTTGAGGTGTACAGGAAATGCGCAGTGAGGTTCAGTTGATGTTTTCGTGGGTTCCGCAAACGTGTGATAGTACGAAAGGGAGAAATTAGAAGGGAATAAGAAACGGAAGAGAAAATGGAGGACTGTCGCTTGATATTCTAGCTTTCCTTAGCCTTCAGTGCCCTGTCTCTGACGCCGCGATGCTTATAACGGACGTTTCAGCTAGCCCAACCGAAAATTCCTGAAAATGGAGTAGTCGAAAGAAGAAGAAAAATATCTTGCCTGGAAGAGCTTGTCTGCCGTGAACAATGTCTATTATTTTTGAAATTATGATAATTACTTAGTTATTTATCTCAATACACTTATCGAAATTACCACTGCAAGCATTGATTTGGCAGCCGCGTACAAGACGGTGTCATATCAGTTTATGCAACGAAGAAGAAAAAAGGGGGACGGTCATACATCTGATGGTGAGCTCTGTCCTGATGATTGATCAGGCATCTGATCGGACGTCCTGCGCGTGGAGTCTGATTTGTCCTCTATGATCACTTTACTCAGGATAATTGCTTTACTAGGGTGGCAGTATGCGAATGAGTAGCCCAGCCCAGGAACCTACGAAGGTGGCAGGTGGGTCGTGCTCCTGGAGGGTAGGTGACATTCCAGCTGCGCCTTTGAATTCTATTTCGCCGTCGCTTTTTCGTCCCGCCGAGATATGGCCGGAGGCACCTCCTCCTGCTGCCAATGCCGTTCGCGGTCGTACGCAGAGTTCGTATCCGGTGGCGCTCGGTGTGGGCCCTGAGTCAAGCGGCTGTCTGTTCTGGAACGCGCTCGGCGGTGCTCTTCAAACATGCTAGCGCGCAGGCAGGCGAGAGCTTCCTTCTGTTGTAAATCGGCCATAGAGATGGGCTCACAGCGAACTAAACAAAATACCACCCTTTTCCGAGTCTATAATTCACACCCTCCTGAAAGGTTGAATTGTGCTAATGATGCACTGTCTAAATTATTGCAGTGCTGTACTGCACCTCTTCAAAGAGTGAATATGCACTTCAAAGCACCCTTTCAGGAGGTTGTGAATCATGAAAATACACTTTTGTGGCTGCGATTTTGTTTACCGTACACGCTCTGCATCACACCCCGTCCAATGGCCCAATGGCGCTTTGTGCGCTTTCACTGTTCTCGCTCAGGCTGATTCGGATAGCACCCTGCGGATGGTTACAGTGGTAACCATCTGTAACATTGGCTCTCTCTGAAGCTGCTGTCAGAGAGAGCTCCAAATCGCAGCTTTCGTTGAAAATAATCATCGCAAACTACGTGGCTGTTATCGTTTGAGATGCGAGGCCATAGAAAGGGTATGCCGTGGCATACAGTGGCACAGAAAGATGGGCTCCGTAAGCATTTGAACCGGTCACCTGCAGAAGTGCTGTTTGCACTGAACTTTCTGTGGGCCTTATGTACTGCTCAGTTCCCGTTTCTTTCACCAGGAGATAATTTCTCTCTTGTTTCTGAAACTGCTGCGGCACCTTTTTTGTGTGTCTACGAACTCAACAGTAGAAATGACCCCCATCATATTCACATAATTGGTAATCATTAAATTTAGTTTGTTCCAACAGCCTATTCACATAAATGGTAATTATGAAATCTAGTTTGCTATCTCAATAGGATTATACCTTCAAAATCCATGCCGTCTGCTTGTTTCTGACGGTATTTGCGTGTGTGCAACTTTTGAAAGCAATGACAACATCAAGAGGTACCACCCAGTGTAAGGTTATAGAACCGCTATTAGGCGTTAAGTGATTAAGGGCTATGTTGAAACTTGCACATAGATGCCCATGACCCTTCCGAGTTTCGCAGCTTCATCATCAGTTATAACAAATTAAAATAGTACGCACAGGAACCAGTCGACGGTGGCGATGAGGCCGATGCCCTCGGCGGGCAGTCCAACGGCTTGCAGGACGATGACCATGGTGACGAGGCCACCCCCAGGAATTCCCGCCGCCCCCACGCTAGCCACCGTAGCGGTAACGCTGCACGTAGACGCGAAAGCGCAAAGTGGAACGACGCGTGAGATATGAACACCGCACAGCGTGCCACTGCACTGCAGTGCACTTCACTATACTGCAATTTAACTACTTTTAAACGCGATACAGCCCACCATAGGGGCTCAGCGGTTAGGTTGTTTAACTGCTGATCCTAAGGACGAGGGTTCAGTCTCGGCCGCGGCTCGATGGAGGCAAAAGCGAGGCGCCCGTGTTCTGTGCGATGTCAGTGCGTGATCAATGGCCCCTGATTGATTCATAGGAAGGGAAAGTCTCACTTGTTTTCTGTGGACACCTCAACCGCGCCATAAGGGAAGGGAGAAAGGTGGGAGTGAAAATTGAAAGAGAGAAAGAGGAGCCGTAGTGGAGGGCTACGGAGTAATTTCGACCACCTGGGGATCTTTAACGTGCGCTGACATCGCACAGCACACGGGCGCCTCTTCATTTCGCTTCCATCGATACGCAGCCGCCGAGATCGGGTTCGAACCAGGGTACTCCGGCACAGTAGTCGGGCATCTTACCACGATCAATGGCCCCTGAAATTCTACTTGCGGTAAAATTCTAATGCAAGAAGTTCATAGAGGTGGTCTTTGTGAGTATTCGAGTCAAGTTATAAAGGTCTGCGTGGAGCCAATAATTTGCAAATTATTTTCAAAAAGTGCTCCTTGCGACTGCTCGCAGCCGATTTGGGCGACATGCATCCCTGCGCGCAAACCTCCGACGTCAGTGGGTCTGCTGGGCACGCCCACTCATTGGACGCTCCTAAGCTATGTGGGCAGGACGAGGCATGGGGAGGGGGGGTGGAGGGGGGCGGGAGCCGTCGTCGCGACTTTACTTTTTTCCTTGCGCATCGGCGTGGGTTGAGTTAAGGGGGGATAGGAGAAGTATCATTTTTGATCGCCCATATGTTCAGGGCTAATGAAGCTAGCTTAAACATTATTGCGTTGCGGAACAGGTTGATGGAATACTTATTGCTAGTGCGCGTTTTAAAATTTTTGAATACTTTTCATGGACCCTTTAAGGAACACCGGGTGATCTACTTTTCCTGAGCCCTCCACTGCGGGATTCCTCATAACCCGAGTCGCTTTGGGAAAATAAAACATATGCATCATACACTATACACTACACACACGACTGTACATTGCACTTTGCAATACCCCACGCTTCGCAGCACACTGCAGTTTGCAATACACTACCACTCGTAATACTATACGCTAGACTACACCACACTGCATAATTTAATGCAATGCACTCCTTACTTTTGTAGCGAAAGCTACACTGGCCACGAACTTGCGATTTCGCTGTGGCTGTACTCAGAGGAGGCACAGAATGGCCTTAAGCCGTTGCCTAGCAACCAGCGCAGCAGGCGGACGCCGGCGCTCGCCTCGGAGCCGCCGTCGCCGCCGTTTGGTATGACGTCACACCGCTTGCCTCATCGTTGCGCTCGCCTTCGCTCGCTTCGCCAACTGTGTCACATGCCTGATAACTATTTCTAATTAGTGACGCCATCACATGGTGACGTCATCGGCCGTGACGTCATGACCGGGTGTGACACCATCATGACATCACATCCGGCTATGTCTAATAACCGAAAGTGATAATGAAGTCACGATTAGTGATGTCGTCACCAGATGATTCACGCATATACGAAGCTGACTCTGCCGGGCGTTCGACCCAGGCGTCCGTGCGGCACCCTTCCTCGAATGCTCACCACAGAGCATATAGAAATAGACGCAGTACAATAGGCATCAGCGCTTTTCAAAATGGTTTAAAACAAAATGGTTTACAGAAAAGAAACGGTGCAGTATCTGTCACAATTCTCCGCGGACACATTAACCGAGCTGTAAAGAAAAGAAGGAAGGTGGCAGTGAAAAAAGTGCCGTAGTGGAAGGCTTCGGACCACTTCGCCATAGACGCTTTCGCCTCATCGCACTTTAGTAGTCCAAAGTACCCCTAGAATGTTTTGTGCTTAAAGGCCCACTGTCCACCCTCCGGTCGAAAATATTTTCTTCCCCGGTGACCGTGAGACTTCGCCCCTAAAACGCAAGGCCGCAAAATGTTTTTGAAAAGAGTAACTAATAACGCAGTTACAGCCACCGCAATCACCCGATTCTGTCATGCTTCTCTCCTTCCGTTCCCTCCCAAAGGTTTTTCACTCTCCTTCCCGAGGTCGTCTAGCCTCCGCAAGACAAATTCCCCTTCCTCCTCCGCGTTTGGCGGGAGGTGTGGCGTGGCACTCCGCGAGCGCGAAAAAAAAAAAAAAAAAAAAAAAAAAAAAAAAAAAAAAAAG
>JAJIZL010122595.1:140851-160586 GCA_023969395.1 Amblyomma maculatum
AAAAAAAAAAAAACAACGGCCGAGGGAGCGCGCGCCGCTGGATTCAGTCTGGCCGTGGCGAGGGAAAAGCGCGCAGCGAGCGGTAGACACTCATCCTTCTCCCGTCAGTCAGCGAGACGGACCAATGGACGTCGTTCGCGGTACGTACGTCATTACTGTGGCCGGTCGGGCCAGCGCAGGAAACGGGGAAGCTGGCTTCCCTAAGGAGAGCATGAGAGAGCTTTGAATTGTATTTTCGATGCTTTGCGGCGCGCGTGTCACTGTAGCATTTTGCACAGACTATCTCCGGTACCTGATCGAAACACTGCGCTCCTTTGCTTAAAAGGGCCTTCCCTGGACAGTGGCCCTTTAATTAATGCTTGCTGTGCATCAAACTGCAGCTGTAGTGGCTTTTGAAGTACATTTTTCTGCTTTATAACCAATTCAAATGAAACTCGTCCCGTTAAACCTTACTCAACAATGTCCTCGTCATAAAACACGTTTGGCTATAACATAACTCGCTCTACCTTATACATTTCCTTTAGTCAGTTAGACTTGTTCTTAAAGCCATGTGAGTGGCGGTGAAGGGTGGCAGTTCCTGGCCCTACATGGCTGGGACGGTTAGTCAACGCCGCCTGCGGCGGAGGCTAGCCAGCCACCCAATTTTTATCTGTTGCAGGTCGTCATTGCACGCGCCACAGCTTCGGTGGTGATTGGTGATGATGATTGGTTCACAGGAAGGGAAATGCGCAGTATCTGTCACACTTAGTCTGTGGACACCTGAACCGCGTCGTAAGGGAAGGGAGGAAGATGGGAGTGAAAGTGGATAGAGAGAAAGGGGAGCCGTAGTGGAGGGCTACGGAGTAATTTCGACCACCTGGGGATCTTTAACGTGCGCTGACATCGCACAGCACACGGACGCCACTTCGTTTCGCCACCATCGAAACGCAGCCGCCGTGGTCGGGTTCGAACCCGGGAACTCCGGGCAGTAGTCGAGAATCTTACCACCGCACCACCCCGGCGGGGCAATAGCTTCGGTGGTGGACGACGGTTGTTGTTGCGGCCCGCGTCTTTCTCTCCCTCTTCTTTTTCTTCCCTATTTTTTTCTTCTGTCCGTGACCTCGGCGGCTGCGTTTCGATGGAGGCGAAACGAAGAGGCGTCCGCGTGCTGTGCGATGTCAGCGCACGTTAAAGATCCCCGGGTGGTCGAAATTGCTCCGTAGCCCTCCACTACGGCTCCTCTTTCTCTTCACTTTCACACCCACCTTCCCGTCCCTTACGACGCGGTTCAGGTGTCCGCAGAAAACAAGTGAGACAATTACCGCGCCTTTCCCTTCCTATAAATCTCTATTTTTTTCTTCTGTCCGCACGAGGCAGCGGAGGTGGCTCGGCTACAGAGCCAGTAGCAGGCCCGTGTATTTTCTTTTCCTTCTTCCTACAGCTACAACAACAACATCTGGTAAGGGCTAGCCCAAAAAGCCCCCTTCACCCAAAAAAATAGACACCTAAGCAACGCCTTTAAGGCTATGACGTGACAGCGGTAATTTCGTTTGCCAAGGCTCCTAGGGGATACATACCTGATTACTAATCGAGTGAGTATGAGAGTCTTTGTACGCGAACAAGTATCCCCTAGTATTCCCCAAGTATCCTAGGGGATACTTGTTCGCGTATATGGGCCCTCATGCTCACTCTATTAGTAATCAGGCATGTCTTCTACGTACTCATTCCCGTACAGTCGTATGTGAAAGGCCACCCATAACGGCCTGGTTAACCAAGCTGTACCAACGTGGCTGTGTCATATAAGGGTAATGCGTCTGAGAATGCAAGGGCAATGAAAGGCTGATTCTGCCCCTACCCTCCCATTTTAAAGGAGAGACCAGAGTTGGTAGCTCCTGCCAAATCAGCCATATAATGTGATCACGTGACGTCAGGTCAACCCACGTCCAACCAGTTCCCGGCCATGCCAGCCACCAGACATCGCCTGCCAGAGACATGCCATTAATTTTTTGCTTAATGTTGAAGCCGAATCTTCTGAAGAACGCACGAAACGTTTCACGACGTCACGGTCAAATATAAAATAAAACATCACAATGAGACGGCCAAGCTTGGAAGCAAGGCGCGATCTTTATCACAGCTCCTCGAGTATGGAGGGGTGCTCACTTCTGATTCAGAGGACATATAGAGTCGGTCTCGAGCGGTGAGTATCGATGCGGAGAGCACCTATAACGTGCTCCCACGCTGTCGATGAAAGTAGGCCACGGGCTATACGTTTATTTGCTGACTCGAACGTTTCTGGGGGGTCTCAGTGAGAAACGACCGACACGCCATTGTGATACCTTGCTCTACCAGGTGCCCATATCCTGCCCATTTTAGAGAAACATCTATAACCCGGACACAAACGCTCCATTTCCTATTTTCGGGATGAGAGCAGTCTTCGTGTCGTTCGTAACGAAGCGATCGATGGTTCCTTGCTAGTATCCATTCGCTTAGAGCAGCGCTTTTAGCGCTTGTGCATGCTATAAGAGAGCGTAATTTTGGTGTCTGGGAGAGCAGCAGACCAGAAGCCGAAGCATCTTTGTATTTAGAAGACAAATCTCAATATGTTTCGGGGAGAACTCTTTTGCAGGAATTGTATACCTGAAAATTTACAGAGTGACGTTAAAAGCAGATTGCACTACCCACAGTCGCTATCACCTACAAGGTATTTAAATTTATTGGAAAGAATAGAGAATTACGACTGTACGGAATAAAGCTGAGAAAGAAATCTCATAAAATAATGTTATGCGGCGGAAAGCCAGTGAAGACAGCATGACAGACGGTGATGAAATGCTTTAATCAGTTCCGGCGGGCCTGCTCACGCCACTGGCCGCTTCTTTCTCAACCATAACACTACCCGGGGCTACCAAACAATCGTCCCGATCGCGGTCAAAGAAGAAGGCCGTTGTGAATCAGGCGTGTGACAGGATATGGGGCCTAACTGGATGGATTGGGACAGAATTCAGAAGAAATGGCTTACTGCCATGATAATGACGGGGGAAGCCTGGCCTAGGAAGATTTCAGGCCACAGGTCGCCATGATCCGACGGCCGAGGTCCAGGCACGCATCGCACGGCATGGGCAGGGGCGATGTGCTCATGTGTGGCGGCGTCTCAGGCACGTCCGGTCGATATCTCAGTGGCCGTGTCTTGTGTCCGTGCCCTTGTGTGTAGGTGACGTCTTGGGTCATTTGGGTCCTCTTTTCGGGTCTCTCGCTTATCGTGTGTTGTGTGGTCAGAAGAGGATGGGGCAGAGAGAACGGCGAGGTTGGTTCGGGTCTGGCAGGCTAGGGAACAGCCGGGCGATTAGCGCCAGAAAACTGCTGCTGTAGATCAAAGCAGACGCAGAGGCCGAAACTCCAACGCAAGGATGATGAGGAATGAACGTACTCCGCACGCTCCACCAAATGTTACGGGGCGGCAAGACCGTGAATATATACAATGACGGAGGGCGAAGAGCTTGATCATTGTCGGCGGGCCTTAGCGCGAGTGCTTCTATTCGCGCCACAGCCCGGGCCGCTTCCTCCTTGTCCGTAACATCAATAGCAGACATACTTGACCGGGTATTCCCGCCACCAGCTTTTTTTTTTTAATGAGAAGTTCGTTATGCTAGTTTGCTTGTGGCTACAGGCGTCCAAAAGAAATACATACAGTCTATCTCTTGGTTTGGTTTGGTTTGTGGGGTTTAACGTCCCAAAGCGACTCAGGATATGAGAGACGCCGTAGTGGAGGACTCCGGAAATTTCGTTTGATATAATTTGCGCTTTCGGTTTTACAGCCCATTAAGAGTGAAATAAAGGCGGGGAACATAACTGATGACGAAGACAGGGACAGGTGCGGACAGAAGTAAACGGAGGACGCTTTTCCGTTCAAATTAAAATCACGCTTTTTACACTGGAGATAAAAAATTGTCCAAGTAAAAGGGCACTGGTGCCTACTACCGGTTCGCACATACCACGACTGCCAGTTTCAATTACGCAACGCGTGAAAGATACTAGATGCAAATACCGTGCTCCGTTTATTTTTTTCCGCGGGTGTACAGCTTTCGATCAGTCGATACAATAAACACACAATCACATTCACTGAGTCACCGAGTCAAAGCTCTCCGTACACGAGAACAATTTGTGCCTGCCTCACTCCAGCTGTCGCACTGCCAATCATATTTATTCGCCTAATTTGGTAGAGACATGTAAAAATTGGTCCCAAATGGCATTACTTCCAGACAACATATATGTCCCCCTCGCTTCTGCTTAGAACCACAGGCTGTCAAGTTAGCGGCAAGTAAGAATGAATACTCAGAACCTCGCTATTAAAATTTTACCGCTGTGTTCGTGAGAGAGGCGTTACATAAGTCAGCGGTATTTAGCGCGGTAGCCCGGGTATTAGTAAAATAGATTACTGAGTGATCTATCTGCGACGAAACGCCGAGAGAGCGGCATGAAATTCTATGAGACATTCGATAGTATCAAAATAGTTTGGTATCGCCGCGGTGGCGCAGTGATTAAGACGCTCGAATGCTATATACATGGATGCGGGATCTAATCGCGGCCGCGGTGGTCGCTTTTCGATGGAGGCGAAAAGCAAGGCGGCCGTGTGCCGTGCCGATGTCAGTGCACGTTAAATAACTTCATGTGATCGAAATTTCCGAAGCCCTCCCCTACAGCCCCTCTCATAGCCTGATCCGCTTTGGGACGTTAAGCACTAAAAACCAAAATCAAACCTAAACATTTGAGTGCTGAACTGTGCCAAAAACAGCCCCCATGAGCATACAGGCGTGTCTAATGGTGCTAATTCAGTAAGCGTGAGCTGTCTGCTCTCAGCCAGTGGCTGTAGTGGCTGTATTTGTTAGACAATTAAGCTTATTCCATCTTGGCATAGAAGCCCCAGCTGCCGTATCGGGGAATGTTACCGACGTTCGCATGAAATGAGTTCAGGCAACGGCGAGCAAAACTATTTGCACCACCGAAAGGTATACAGACCACAGCGCACTCGGAGCATACGATATTATCTCAAGCACAAGCAGGAGACCTCCGCAGCAACTGCATCTCGATTATTCCTCCCCAATTTGGTTCACACCTTCTGTGCGCGCACTCTCGTCTTGCGCTTGCTGCTGCGCGCGCTTTCGCATTCGATTAAGCGCTCTGCAACTTCGGACAAACCATTCTTTGTCGCCCGTACAATCAATAAATAGCTCCCGTCTGAACTCTGCATTTAGACGCGTTAAATAATACCGAGATCCCGGCCCCGGCGCCCCCAATAGGCTACACGTAAACAGGTGCAAAAAAAAAAAAACAAACAAAAAAAAACCTTCCATTTCTAGCGGTAGGTCGGAATAGGAAACTCTATTCCGCTGAAACTGCTCGAAACCACTCGAGAGCGAGCACACAGGGTTAGCGAAAGGAACCCCTTTTATTCTTCGACGCCCGTTCTTCTACACGCGTGCAGTGCGGTGGCTGTGCTCTTTATATCACTCCGCGGGAGCGTAAAAAAGAGAGAGAGAATGCACGGAAATTGCGCAGCGTTCGCAATGCGGCGTCCTGTATCCTCTGCTTTTCGGCGAGAAATTCTACGACGAAGCGACGTTCCGTGTCTGTGCAATGAGGTGATGGCCTTCGGTCTTCATCGAGCGACTCTTTCTCTGTTGAAGACAGGCAGCGCAAGAAAAAAAAAAAGGGCAGGAAAGAAGGCGCGGCGCGGTGAGGTAGTTGAGCATTGCAACCATGGAGGTAGGAAAAACTTCCTCCATGCTTGCAACCTCCAGGGAGAGATGTGTGCGCATCGCCTTTCGACCCGGCGTCGCGACGCGCCGCTTCAACTCCGCTCGCCGGCGCCGTTTCGAGCGATCGCTTTTCGCTTTACGGCGAGAAGGGAGCGATTCTACGAGCGTTCAAATTGCTCCGACTCCGTTAATAGGCCGTATTCCGTAGAGGTGACGTATGCGCAACACGGAACTGCCATTACCAACTGCCAGTGTAGAGAGTCGCGTTTATTGAGGCAACACAGCGGAAGGAGCAAAATGAAAGGGCGTCGATGCAGGATGAAAATCAGTTGGCTTAAAAAGTGCCTTTCGTGTAACGCAGTGAATCGTCTTTCACATATCCAATTCCTAACGCTGGTGGGCCGTAAGAGAACGGAATCTTTTTTTGAGCGGGACTTTTTGAAGTTCCGCTTTTGTATGAAGACGTCGTAAGTAAGGGCCCTGGCTCGATACGCAACAGGCGTGTTTCACACACAATAGAGGCGTCGGATCTGGAGGAGGCTCACCCTTTTCCCCGCGTGGTCATTATTTCAATCCGTGTTTCATATATTTGGGTAAAACTGGAACCTTGGAGGCATATTCACACCTCGCGACATCCAAACTGTTTAACGACTGACTCACACGTATTTGATTTGGCGGCTATAGTTCGTGCCATATAACGAACAAGCAGCTGTTCGCATTCGGTGCAGAAAACAAACTGCTCGTCCATCATCGGTGTTAAGAGGAATTTCTCGCTTCCCACCTTCGTCAAGAGACAGACCGATAAGGTTGATCTGTCTGTCAGGGCGCACTACATTGCTCGTTTTCGGAGTTGGACTTTGCTGGAGTGTGTGAGCGTTGTCTGCGCGTGTTTCAGTCTCCTCCCGATGTCCCTGCTGGCTCTCGATGGATAGCCCGAGTGTTATACATGTTTAGCAGTTAAAGTATTTGAACTTTGGGGACCTACTGTAGATACTCACAATGCTGTTTTTTTTTTCTTTTACTACTGCTCAATACAATATCATATTCCCAATTTAGTCTAATTTATGGTGTGTGTACTGCACACCGGGTGCGGATTGCATACAGCATAGTGAGACAATATCCTCATCCTGAAGCGAAAGCGGATGTCTCGCTCGTATATGAAGACTCTCTTTGTATTCGCGCTAACCGCGGTGGCTGATATTTGGGTAACTCATCTATGTATTGCATTACCGAAACCCTTTTCTAGCTTGCGTTTCATGCCGGACCAAGATCGCGTCACACTAACCAGGAGACAAGAATCTTTAGATCACGTTTTTCTAGCGACTACCGCGATGATCGCTGTTGCCACGGAAGTCTACATATAAAACGTTAAAACAGAAGCTTGGGCATGTTGGTAATCCATTGTGTAGAGCAGCGCGAAAAAAACGACAGGGACGAACGAAGACAAGACGAGCGCTGACTTTCAACTGACAAGTTTATTGCATGCCTGCATCCATATATATATGAACACGTTCACACAATAAAAGAAAAAAGAACAACTAAACAAACACCGGAAAGTGTAAGAATGCAATCGAACCATGTGCATCCAGATTTTCACAACGCATCATTTTCTCGTGTTCATAAATCTTACTTCACGTTCCGATAAAGCTATAGACGGGCTGCTGATACAAGTTTCCTTTATCCTGTTGATTTCTTTTGCTTCTAAAATCTCCCGTACTGTCTGGTCATTATGCCGATTGATTATTTTTGCTTCCTGTAGAAATGGCTGGCAAGCGTCGCTTTTACAGTCCCTGCAGTGTATGCCCATAGTTTCTTTTACCGTACCAAAAACATTATTGTGATGCTCCATTAGTCTTTCGTTAATACAACGCCCCGTCTGTCCGATATAATGTTTTCCACAAGACAGTGGAACAGAGTATACAACCCCCTTCTGGCAACCCACATAAGGGTCTTTGTGTTTTATGGTACAGCCCTGACCTATGCCTCTCGTACCATTAACTTTTTTGCACATTTTCCCTAATTTATCGGGAGCCGAAAGGACAACTTTTACACCTGCCCGATTTCCTATACGTTTTAGTCTATGCGAGAGGTTATGAATATACGGAATGACCGCTATCTTTTCTTTCGTCCGCTGGTTCGTGGATACGCTCTCCAGGCTCGCCTGAGAAGATTTTATACTTGATAAAATAGTCTCCGCTAGTTGAAAGTCAGCGCTCGTCTTGTTGTCTTCGTTCGTCCCTGTCGTTTTTTTCGCGCTGTTCTACACAATCTACATATAACAGTACTTCTGCAAAGGTTTCTTAATATTATTCGAGTTATCACGGAGCTCCAAAACGCAAAAAAGTTCCGCTTAATCAGGTCTCAGTGCTCTTGATCTTGAAGTTGTGCCTCTTTCATGTTGTGTGTGTGTGTGTGTGGGGGGGGGGGGGAGCCTTTGGGTAAACCACAAACTATTCAGGTGATTGCACTGAGGCAAATAATGGTGCGTCACGGGGATTATAGTCCGACAATGTCTACGCGCTTTAACTAAAACAATTGGGATTGTCATCTTACCTGACAGCTAACACGCGTCCGATGTCCATTTCAATGCCATGGAGCTGTGCGAGGAAGACGGCTGAGACGGCCTCGTAAAGCGCCGCTCCGTCCATGTTGACAGTGGCGCCGACGGGCACCATGAACCGCACCACGCGCGGATCCAAATGGACTTGCTCCTCCAGCGTCGCGATGGTCACAGGCACCGTTGCCGAACTGCCACCGTCAAAGAAGAAGAGCATCAAATTCCTTGCATGAACAGAGCCTATAAAGACTGCTACTCAGATTCTGGGTTCCTGAAACTTTCGCTGTGAAACCAAGCATTGTTATTTCAATAAGCCCGCACAAGCGGCCACGTGACGGCCACGGCGAAGAGATGTCAACTGTGCAGTACATGCCATACTTGAAGGGAACACGACAGCGCTTGGACGCAGTGCTTCGCGAAGTGCTGCTGCTGCCAGCTGGCGAGAGTCGGCAGCAAAGGCGCCTGCGAGTAAGCATGGCTATCTTTTCTTTTCGTGCGTGCGCCTGGCGCTGCCTTTTGCCGCGTCTTCGCGACAGCGAGTGAAGCGCCGCGTTCACACATTGGTGTTCGCTCTTGGTACGATGCCTACTGTACATATTTCTCAGACGACACGTGGTGCGCAATGAATATACATATATGCCTGCCTGGACGAAGTGCTGATGGCCATGAGAGCCGGCGTGATCATGGAGAGCGCGAAGTTTCCGGGGCGGCGGCGCACTAGTAGCAAGTAGATGCCAGCCAGCACGACGAACAGGTGGATGAAGAGTCCCAGCAGCACCGTGACTACGTACAGGCCAATCTGTGAAATCACGCGACCGAGATCCTGCGTGGCTAGGATGCGATGCATGATCAGGAAGCCCACGCCCGCTGGACAGTACCTGCAAGCACGAAAGCACGTACTGTCGGAGATTGCTTCCAACCGACGCGCGTTCCAGTGGGAAGCGGCTTTTGACTGTTGTGAATAAACGCCGTCGTCATCTGTGTAGTATGTCGTAGCCGAAAACCCCCGGGCCCCTATGCTGATCAAGACAGATTAAGCGAGAATCGAGGGCTATCACGAATCTATCTCGTGTGGCTCAATGGTTCTGGCGGAAGTGACTCCGTATAAAAAACCTCCGATGGGTACTAGGTACACATAGCGTGTCAGGTATTGTGCCGTGATTTCAATGACAGGACGTTGCTGTAGGGACGGCACTTTGGTCATCTGATGAGAAGAGAGGAGTCGCTGGAGAAAACTTTGATGCTGGGAACGATTGAGGGTCACCGGAGAAGGCGTAGGCAGCGAACGCGATGGTTAGATGGCATCCTCAAGGCGCTGCAGATGAAGCTATGTGATGTTAGGAAGATAGTGACAGACCGTAAAGTGTGGCATGATATGGTCCATAGGGTCACGAAGAGTCGGACATGACTGAACGACTGAACTGAACTGTGGGGACGGCAGTGCAGCTATCTCACTCACTTAGCAGCTAAAGATGTTTTTTTTAGCGAAAGCTCATTGACTACAGCCTCACCATGTCGCCGTGACTATCCATTCCTGTCAGCGACAATGGTCAGTGACGAGAGGCAAGGGGGGCTCATACATGAAGTGGTTCCCCTTTGGCATAAAGCTGAAACCATAGAGTAAACTACTATGTGCAAAGGCCATGCCTTTAATTCCAAGCCTAACCTAAGTGTAGCAATGCTGATTGCTCTCGCGTAACTTCAGATTTAACCACAAGTTAAACCACAGCTATTCTTTATTGACGAGATTTGCTAGGCGACTTTTAATTCTTGTGAAAATCCGAGCATTGCAGGTTTGGCATGAAAGACCAAATTCTTTGCGCCTTTTGTTTCTTGAACCTTGCCAACGAGCTCATGGGCTTTCATGAGTGGAAACGTTCCCTTCCCCGTAATCTCATCAGGCGGCGCACAAAAAATTAGTTGTGGTTTAGCTCTGGTTAACCCTATAGTTGAATTTCGAAAGCAACGGCGGAAGCTTCTTTTGCCTGCTACATTAATCCCCTAACACGCCTTATCAGTGTAAGGTGCTACATTATTGGCGATACTTAAGCTCATCCTTTAAGGGCATGACGCGAGAGCTTAAGCTACCAGCCCACATATGAAGTCAAGCTTCAACCAAGCCGTATGGACGTGCCTGCGTGTCGTATGGGTAACGAGTATGCAAACGGTTCTGGCAGGCTGATTCTGATATAACCCTCCCATATGAAAGGAGCGACCAGAGTTGGCAGCCCCTGCCCGTGGCATAGGGGTAACGTGAATTCAAATGTTATGGCAGGCTGATTTTTGTATAATGAGACCGTACCTACGCCTCTTCACAGCGTAACTGCCGCCCCCCGAGGTCTCGCTTTGGCTGTCTTAGTGCTTTCGCGATAAAAATGCGAAAACCTTTAGCATAAATAGTTACCGTAATTGAAGCATTAAACAGATGCCCGTAGTACTTATAATCCCCGAGGGCTGATAAATATGGTGTGTCCAGGCTTCGAAAGAGAGGTCGCACAAGTAAAGTGGCACCCCCCCCCCCCCCCCTCCCCCCTCCCTTTCACTGGAAACGTTTAAATTTGGTGGTCTTTTTGTGACAGATAAAAAAAACCTCTTGCTAACCACATGATGAGGCGAATGAAGCTCATCATGATGTCCGTGATGCTGACGACCAGGTCGTGGACGGGTCGGTTGCGTTCTCCGGTGGCGGCGATGATGGCGCCCACGACCGCGGCGAACACGAGCAGCCCGAGTACGTTGGTGCCGTACGTGCGCTCCACCACGAAGCTCGGCCCGAGTTCTTCTTCGGTCGAGTCTGCACCAAGCGTCGAAAAGAGTGAAGCTCGGCGCTGTTTATTCGCCTAGTATAGATCTCATTATGCGCAGACGCGGCGGGTATTGCAACGTTATTCATACGAAGCCATTACGTGCCCCCACTGTACGGCGGCGGGATATCTCATCTACTCTGGGATTGCCCTGCTTTTTCTACTGAACGCTCCGAGATAGACCCCTACCGCCTGAACTACCGTTCCCTTTTAGAAACTGATGCTAACTCGGAATTGATATTTGCCATGTATGGCTCGCTTAGTGGCCTGGTCAGAGCAATATGATTTGAGTGCACGACCTGTGCAAACAGTGGATTCTGCCTACTCCCTTTTGCCCCCATCCATGGCCATGAGCCTTCCCATTAAATAAAGGGCGTTCAATCAATCAATTTCTTTTCCTTTCGAATAGCGTCATCGAAGCGTGCCACCACGAGCTATGGACAGGATGTACGGATAGAACGCGCCCGCATTCTGCCATCAATCAAAAATAAAAAAAATCGTCTCCACGCCAGGACTCGGAATTACAAGCACAATAACCAACTGCTTCACACCGACTTCATGCGAAAGTCTCCATAATTCTCCTTGTCTAACGTAAAGAGGCTGTTGGGTGTTGAAAGGAAAACAAATGTGACAGATAATAAAAACAAAGTACGTAACTAAAACAAAATAAACAAAACAAAAGTAAAACATGTACTACACAGTTGAAGAGCTACAAAACTATGCAAAAAGATACGACAAAATATTATGTAGTTCTATCGTAAAGGTCAGACTTCTTTGTAGTTTTTAATACTTTCCTATAAGTCTGCAGTCCTTCTGTCGTACTTTTCTGTAATCTGTGGTTCTTTAATACTTTTGTGTCGTAACTGCTGAAATTTCTTACGTTACTATTGACATTTCTGTTGTCACAACAGATTCACAGTCAAAAATCGTACAGAAATTTTGTTGTGACAACATAAATTCGTTTGTAGATTTTTCGTTTGACTAGGGAGCTAAATAAGAACAAAAAAATGTATGGGAAAAGCAAAACGAATATTAAGGTAAAATTAGAACAATGAGAAAAGAATAATGCAAGTAACGTAAAGTGGAAGTAAAGTTGTAGACGTCGGAAAAGCAGCAGAAAAAGAGCTCATAACGGAACTTTAAAACTTAAACTGATTTATTTATAAACTGATTTTTTTATAAATAAATCAGTTTCAGTTTTAAAGTTCCGTTATGAGCTCTTTTTTTTTTTGGCAGTTTAACTCCGCACCAGCTTTAGTGCTACGCTCTTAATCCGGATAACCAGAGCGAAGCATGTTATCTCGAGGTTTATTTGTCTGTTCTTAAGATTGGATAGGTGGGCTGTCCACGACATGCATGCGGGATACCGTTATTCCTGTAGGCACTTGGATAGTCGTATACGCATTCCAACAGGTAATAGTGTACTTACTGGTCGAATTGTCGGGAATAGGAATTATCATCCTGGTGGACCACTGCAATTGAGGAATGAGAATGAGTATCTGGCGCCGAGTTTGGCAGTAAATACAGATCTTACCGAATAAAGTGCCGCTTCCAGGAGATTTGGCGGCACCATGTTCCTGGAAATAAAAGAAGTAAAAAGGAGCGACCAAGTTAAGCTGGCCTATGCATCGCAAAAGAAAAATATTTGCGCAGAAACCAGTGCTACCGAAACATTAGAGCAATGTTACATTTTTGTTTCAGTCGATGGTTATTTTGATGCTGTTAATGCCCTTTTTCTAATGTTTTAGCAATGTTACATATAAATATGGGTATAATGTTTCAACAAACATTTAAACATAAATCTAATGTTTATGCAACATAAATGTAACATTCGTGGAAAAGTAGAGCAACCTTGCACGAGGTCCACTGCTCGGGATGGTGCACAGCTCACGCTTTACAAAGACCACAATACAGCACAACTCCATAATACAGCAGCATTCCTACACTCGCCTCTGAACGAATAGCATAGAGTCAACCTTTTATATCCTTCGCCAACGGGTGTTTCATGAGTGATAATGGCGAATGAATAATAAGCAATACTTTCTTGCAAAATTTTAGGGCTGGGCTTGCCTTCTACGGTGGGCATCATCTCAAAGCTCTAGTTGCAAAGAATTGCTATTGAAAAACATGGTTACTGTAAGAAAAAGGGCAAAAGTGCTGGGACTCAGTGTTAGAAATATATATGCTATGCTGTTTTATAGTTATGATCCAAATATTATTTTAACATTTAGGAGACAATATTAGAATAATATTTGTTTGTAACGTTAGGATAATGTTACAATACAACATAGCTTTAAATACCATTATCAAAACATTAAAAAGTCAATATTAGTAAATGTTTCTTTTGAATGTTCTACTAATGCTATTTTTATGTCACAGAATATTGAGTAATATTCAGGCAACTTAGATAACACATTTATAACATTATTGTAATGTTCGGTGCTACCTGGGTGATGACTATTAGAGCACGCAACCAGATTTCTGATTCGCCCGAATTATCTAGAGATTGCTCACGTCGTAAGCCGTACCGATCTTTTTGCCGATCGGTCCCTTAATGAAATTTTTTGAAGGTATTTCCGACGGGGTTCTCTAAATTTTTGGGACGAGGAGGTGCTCTTCGCGTCGTTCTCGATAGCCTGTATTTACCACAGCGGACACCAACGCAGAGCTCTCCCTGGCACGAAGTAAGCACTATCAATGCTACACACCATGCGTAAGAAGCTGCAGAATTGCTCAGAACGCGAGCATAACCATTGATCTTGTCATAATATGGCACAGTTTAAAAAGACAATGGCGGCAACGTCGACGTGCTGAAGTTTCTGGGTAACGAGGCAGTTAACACTATTGTATTAAAACAGCAGTTACTCAAAGACGTTGAGCCTACAATTTAATCTAGTGGTTAGCTTATTGCTTAGAGAGCAAGACAAACTTTGAAAGTAAACTGTTTTTCCTTACGGTTGCATACTGTACAGCAGTCGTTGCAGATTTGTGGTGTACCCGGCTGTACACACGGGAGGACACCATGGATAAATGAAAGTAGACCCTCACTATCCAATGGGCATGACAATAAGTGTTCGGGCAGTCACGTGTTTTCACAGAGAGTGCTGGGATTGGTTGCTTCATTGTGCAACGGCGTCTTACGTGCTAATCAGACGCGCCTGTAAGCTGCCGGCAGCCCGGCCGCTATGCGAGATCATTTGTTCGCCTGTCGTCACGAAGCACGCCGAGAATTCGCGCACATACGAACCATGAAAGCGGCTGCAGTGACAAGCCAACTGGTGGGGCGAAGCCATCACTTCCGGCTTTAAAAATGTGCTATAATGGCTGTTCCTAATATTTTTCCTTTTAACATGAGACACGCAGTTGTACTCTCTGAATCCCCGTTAAGCCACATGACCCCGCTCACTCCTTCCCCGCTCACAGAACACCGCTTTAACCAAGCCGCGCAAACGCGCTAAGCCTGGTCTTGGGGTAGCGTGTACATCCGACTCGGGACACAAGTGCCCTCGGTCGATAACCATATCACCCGCCGTAAGGTTCTTGCCATCCCTGTAATGCCACGTAGTCTCGTAAAGTCTCACAACCCGCTGGTCAGTCAATTCCAGGCCATGCTATCTGTCAACTCTCATATGCCAGAGGCATGCTTGTCATTATCGTCACCTCAATGCCGACGGGAACGCCGGATACTGTTGAGTAGCGGCTCTTCAACACTGTCAAGTTAATAAACCTCTTTGAGTTTCATGCCACCCTCGGTATTTTCTCCGGAGCAATGAAAGGTGGCAATATAATGCGGCAGCTGCCTTCACGGAGAAAGCTATAACCTCATGATGTCCATGATGGCGTCGGAAAGGTAGAAGACCCGCTTTGGCTGTACCGCCGACTTGGCCGCGGGGTCCACGTTGGCGGACATGCCGGGTCTGATGAGGAAGACGAGCGCAAGGCCCTCGATCTCGGCGACCACCGTAGTGATCATGTAGTAGGTGAAGGCCCGCCGCCCTAGCCTGCCCGCCAGTCGCAGGTCCACTCCACCGATGGCGGCCACGATGGAGGCCGTGATGAGCGGGAGAACGCTCAGTTGTAGGAGCCGCAGCAACAGGTCGCCCGGGAACGCCACGTACATCAGCTGCAGATAACGCGACATAATGAATGAATGAAGCCTTTGATTGTAGTAATGGCTCTCGGCCGCTGTTTGGGTAATTAGGGAGTTAGGAGGGATGGGAGTGTATGCCTTCTCACTTCTTCACGGTTCTTCAAGCTGTTTCTTGTTGCTTGCCATGATGCCGATCTACGCGCTGTAAGTCAACCTCTCTCACACTATTGGAAGAAGGCTGCTCTCACTGCCATAGGTGGCATTGACATGTTGTATTGCAGTGCTTGATAGTATCTGATGTGCTAGGGTGGGCATGTTGTCGTGTGGAATATGCGTAATTTTGTTTCTTCCCCGTGAAAAGGATGCGTGTTGCAATATAAGATGTTTTAGGTCTGCTGTACACTATAAAAGTTAGCCTCTAAGATGCTACAAACATCAGTAGCTGTTCACCTTGAGCCCTATTCAAGCCGTGAAACTAGCTGAAATCTTTTATGAATGAGCGTGTCGACAATGTACCCTTTACCAAATTCACGACCTGGGGAGCGTTATCTGAACCCAAAATGACCGAAATTTCTGGAGCTCTCCGATACGGCCTACCTCAAAATCTGAGGTTGCTTTGGGACTTTTTACCCCATAAACAAAATCAAACCGTAAAAACGGGCGTGAAGAGCAATTGCGATTCCTCTGAGCCTTACAGGACATACAGAAGCGCACGTGCACGTCGCTGTACCAAACAATCTCCCGACAAGAGCAATACGACCACCGCAACTCCGTGGCTTGACAGACTCCCTTTGTCATGGCGCTCTCTGTCCCCGCTCAAAAGAGGCGTGAGGGCAATATTAGCTGGCGCCTCCAGGTGATTTGTTGGTAGTTCTTATACTGTGGTAAAAGTGTACTAATTCATTTATTTTGCATGTAAGGTCGTAAGAGGAAATAATTACTCATAGCATCCTCCAAAGCACAACCATACGGCAACAAACAAGAGCTGTATAACTGTATCCATTGAAAGTTCATAGTTAAAATATTTTGTCCTCGCCCGAGGTTCGAAGCAAGGACCTGGACGAGGTAGTGAATAAAGTTGTGTAGCTATTCTTTGTATCCATATGGCTGTGCTTGAACTCATACCTACTGCGTAATGGTACTAATCAGTAATTACCCTCAATACAAATCAACACTAATTTGAGGAGAGTCAGAAAAACAGTACAAATAGTGCGTAGCAAGAAAAAAAAGCTTTATTTTATTACCCATGTCCTGTAGTACGTATAGCAGAATATAATGGCCTATGAAGTGGTTCTTAATGAAAAATAATACTGATTTGCTGTTTGGCTTGCTTCGGTAGGGGCATGGATGCTCTGCTTCGACCGGGGGATGAGCCAATTCGAACAGGAGCGCTCTCTACCCCCATTTGGGATCAAAGAAAAAAATCGAGTATACTTTCTTTTTTTTTTATGCAACGAAGAATCGGCAGAGAACGAAAAGCGACATTTGGCACTACATCGCAATGTTCCGAATAACCCGGAGTGATGATGATGATGATCTGTGACGTCTTTTTGTAGTGGCTGGCCGCGAGCAAAAAAAAAAAAAAAGCACTATAAAAGTAACACTGTCGGAGAGTCAGGACTTTAAGTCAGTTAAACCTCTGGCGCCATCTGGGGGCCGGTAGACAAATGTTATTGCATTGACTTCCATGGCAGAGAAAACAGTTTGCTTTTTCACCGCGAGGCGCTACTCCTCTGAGTTTACTTTTGTCGGCGGGCCGTTACATGCGACCATGGAAGAAGAAAAGCGACGTTACGTGGCAGTATGTAGAACTCGCCCGTCAGCATGTAAGTTGGTTCTTGCAAAAGCGCGAAAGGCGGCGAAAGCAACGGACAACAGAAGGCGATGCTTGCCTGCCTCTTGGTAAGCGGCTTGCTGAGCGAGTGTCGCAGCACCACGCCCAGGATAATGCCGCTTGAGACGCCGATGAACAGCCACAGGTTGAGGTAGCGCTCGGCGCCGCTGGTGGCCAGCGCCTGCTGCGAGGCCTCGTGCAGTCGCTCGACGGAGACCCGCGACATGCGTCGGGACAGGCTTTGCCTTCTTGTGGCCGCCGAGGTGGATGGCAGCAACTTCGTTTCGCTCGAAGGTGCCACGACGACGACCTTGGAGCTGAGCCTCCGATGTCTGGAGCTTGGGGATTCCGGTGGTGTCTCCGCCCCTGACGCTTCCGCGTGCGCCGGCACCCTTTTCGAAGAATACGCCACTGTCAGTTTTCCGAAGATGCTTCTCAGCGCTGTGTGTTTCCAGAACGAGGTTAAGTAATGCTTTATGCGGGATTATATTAGAACTTGCACGCCATATTTGTGGCTCAAAACTTTTTCATGCGCACTAGAGAGCCCGCCTGAGCAACTGTCCAGGTACAAGCCCGCGACGGTATGGAATAAAGAGCTCATGCGTCTTTGTAATGCACACTAAATACGCGAATGGCACGGCCGATCCTTGTTATTCAAGGAAGCTAATAGAACAAGAGGAAGCATAGCAGGAAGGGGGGGGGGGGGGGAGAGAAGCAGGTATCATTTATGAAATACACGGGTTGTAGAGGATCGAGCATCGGTAAAAACCTAGAAGGCAACGGAGAGGCGTGGCAACCTGTCCCTGGCGGCACAAATCACCGGTCCAATATTGCAATGTGCTGGTATCGAACTGGTTCTGAGTAGGGCCGGACATTCTTCACATTCCAAATACTGGGGCAATGGTCATTGTTCTTGCGTCGCAAATTGCAAAAACTATTTCTGGGTATAACTTCTGCAGAAGCTTCATCCTACATTTCGCGCGTATAATTCTAGCGAATGTGTGTTCAACGAAGAAATTATAACATTTAAACACGTCAGGCCGTTTGTAACGAAACAAATCACAGAACTGTTGTCCATACCTAGCGGGAATAATCTGTCTTTAGCTGATTTGTGAATACACAAAAATGGGATACGTATTGAAGTTAACATATTGGGTTGACGCTCTAACCAATAAAGCCACTACAGCGCATTTCTGGTGGTCCGCCTCGCGTTTGGAAGGTGTGGGTTCTTTCGGAGGCTGCTCTGGAAAAGGCGGATCTGGGGAGGCAATGCGAGAGAAAAGCAGTGAAAGATGCTCTTCTTTCTTCGGCTAAGTGCGATTGCTCGCGCTTCCTCTATTTGCCCCACACTGTCACTCCGTTTTGCCTCTCAACCTCCTCACTTCCACATTTCCCTCTCACAATCCTTCGCTCCGCTCACATGTTCAACAACAGTTCTTTTTTTTTTTTTTTTACGGAAATTGGACTACGCTAAAGAAGTCGAAGAGGAGAGGCATCGATACTATGCTACCTACCACCCTGACGCATCTGAGTATATCACTGTTTCACAAGCTGCCCAGTACGCTGACGATTGCCGCCAAATCACCCGGTTCCTACCCACAGCTACCCAATACCTGTAAAACGACTGCACAAAGAAGATTCACTTGCCCCGTATTTCCCGCCTGACCCTCTTGACTGGATATGGATACCTCCCAGTACACCGGGCCTCACCAAAAAATTGCTTGCCAAATATCAGGGTACCTACCGTGTCTCGACGCGGACGTCTACAGTGAATTATCTTGTCGAGCCCCTAATGCCGTCTGCCTATCTCCGTCGCCGCGGCCGCGATACTGTGAATGTCCAAAGGCTCAAGCCTAATTACTATCACCCCGCCGTCTTGTCCGGTCCTTAAGTCGCCAGGACGGCTCCTCTTCTGACTGGGGGCCATCGTAAAGAAGACGAACTTACGCTCGAGCCGCATGGCCATCGCCTGGTGCTCGTGCCTGGCTGGCCTCGTAGATCTCGGGCTGTTGTTACACCTACTTGGGTTCCCAAACTTTGAGCAATACCCCCTTTCCCCCCCCTACTCACACTATTAACGCAGTAAAATACTTAAAGGAGTATTTATTTGCTATTTTTGTGTCACTGCGACAGTGGCACAAATATAATTGGAAGAAGCTATACTGCCTCCGAGCAGCCGGACTATTACAGGGTGGGCGAGCGCGCGAACGCCATGCTTCTGGTTCCATGCCAACGGATAGCGTTCACGCCCACGCACACCCTAACAGAGCTGCCGACTGCCACCGCGAGCCTTTATCAATCACGTGGTGCGTGACGCCACCCCTGCGCCAACCTATCAGTGACACCTGCTTCTCGCACTGACATCTGCGCGCGAATCGCTACGTCACATGGCTTGTGATGTCCTACTCTGCGCCAGCCAATCACTTTTATATGTATAATCGACGCCCCCTCTCTACTCTCATAAGCCTCCATGCTATCGCGCAGAAGCCCGACTACTGTGCCGGAGTACCCGGGTTCGAACCCGATCTCTGCGGCTGCGTTTCGATGGAGGCGAAACGAAGAGGCTTCCGTGTGCTGTGCGATGTCAGCGCACGTTGAAGATCCCCAGGTGGTCGAAATTACTCCGTAGCCCATGACTCCTCTTTCTCTTTTTCCACTTTCACTCCCACCTTCCTCCCTTCCCTTACGGCGCGGTTGAGGTGTCCACAGAAAACAAGT
>JAJIZL010122595.1:166495-196608 GCA_023969395.1 Amblyomma maculatum
GAATGAATGAATGAATGAATGAATGAATGAATGAATGAATGAATGAACTGGCGAATCCATAATGCAGCGTTACAGACCTAGCAATTCTTTCACATTTCAGCAAGTAAAAATACTTAATTGCATCCCAGTATTTTTTAATTCTGAAGTAGCTGTGAAGTATTGTAAGACGCTGCTATGTAAATATTGAATAGAATGGTCCCCGATCTTCCGGTACTCAAAATATTTTTTTCTTTTAATAAAGTTTGACCTTCGTTCCCAACCAGTTAAGACTGCGAAAGCCAAGGGACAGCAAAATTTATTAGCAGAAAACTACAAGCCCCCCGTGGACTATCTGCGTGTACATTGACTGTTAGATGGGAACTTAGACATATGCAAAAACTAAAATAGCGTTAGGACACCTCTTACATTTGATAAGTGTGCTTGTCAACAATTCCTGGGTATGCGCATGAAAAATCAATATTGCCGGACGAATTGTACTCGCGAAATCAGCCGGTCGTTGCGAAAATTATATTTCTTTTCCCGGCCTTTTCTACAACTCACTAAGCCCTCTTTTCGGCGTGAGTGGTGTCTTTTTGTGGTTTTAATGCGCCGACCTGTCAGTACGCTATTTTTTTTTTTCTTCAGCGTCGTTCTGGCAGTTCTGGTCCTTGCAATCTCATCAATCTGCTAAGTCGCACTGATTGTTTTCCAGCCAAATTCTCGCAGAGGCGAATCGGCTGCGTGTTTCTTGTTTATGAAGGTGAGAATTACGACCCCGGTCGTAATTTCGGCTTCGGTCGTTACGGAGTGAAGCGGCGTAATCCACCGAGTACACGGATCAAGGGGCACAGTACTAAGTTGCGCTGGAAATTTATTAGACGCCTCCTGAGCACGCGCAGTGCAGTGGCAGGGGAAGGGCAATGTGTAGCCACTGCACGTGTGTAGGAGGAGTCCGGTAGACCGGTATATATCTCTGGCAAGCTAAGTATCACTAAAAATATGGCTTACTATCATCGTTGTTATCAATGCTAATTACGGTTACCTAAAGATGAAGGCTTCTCCCAATTGTACTGCGCCGTCAACCGCTGTCCACGCTCCCGTCATAATTTCCTAATCGCATGTATGTTGACCTGACTCGTTCCCCAGCTATCGGACATTTGGCTGCTTAAACCCATCCTCCCTCGCACACACCTTCTTTCCTTTCTGGCCTCCCTCCCTCTTTCTCTCCCCCCCCCCCCCCCCTCTCTCTCTCTCTCTCTCTCTCTCTCGTTTCGTATTTCCCGCTCTTTGTTCCGCGTGAATCCCTGGCAGACACAGATCCGACTGCTCCAGCTCGCAGTTTCTGGATATTCTTGGCGGGGCGGGCACTGCTGCGACGTCTTTGTCGACGCTCATTTGCGCGAGTGCACGCGCTCCGAACGGTGGCAGCCCAGTGAAGTCGCGCAGACACTTGTCCTTAACCGCCAAAGCAGCGAGAGAGCGCGGCCGCCTAGTTCGCGCCCCTAACTGGCAGTTTCATTTCCGTGCCGTAATGGGTCAGCGTCTGGTCGCTGCGGGCGGGGCGTCGAGCGACGCAGTGGCTGCCGGCGAATGACAAGCCCGCGGGGCAGATAAGAACGCCAAATTTCCGGACCACGGTGTCGGCAGCCCCGGGGTTGTCACTTGGCGCCGCTACTGATTTCTTTTTTTGGACAGCCACCAACGGGCCGAGGTGAAGATCGGTCGTGCTTCCCCGTCTGCTTCAGAGATGACAAAAACACTCCCTGCGCGATTGTCTCGGAGCGGACACGTTCGCTTTTTCTTACTCGTTCGCGGCGGCGACTGCGAAGTAATTACGGGACATTCCTGTGTTAGAGGAGTAAGTAGGAGTCTGAGCATGATTTTTCCGGGCCGGTCCGGGATAATCGCCTTTCGGAGTCCGGGCGCGTAGTTAAGTAGAGAAGCAGACTGTACGAAACGTCCAGACGCACGTGACTTCTCAATTTTGAGCTTTACAAAGTAAATATGTGTGGAGGTTGAATTCAAGGAATGGAAAAGACAAAACAAGGCGAGTTTATGTGAAAGAAGCTGTATAGTTTGTGGTGTACCTTCTAGGAAACGACGTTGCAATGACGCACGCACGCACGCACGCACACACACAAACACACACACACGCACACACACACACGCAGGCACACACACACGACAAAAGGCACAAGAAGATTTGTATGTAGAAATGTAGAAGACTTGAACGTGGAAACTGCTTGCTGTGTAGGAGTTTGTTACTTATATACTTAGCAGTGGCACAATTTTACGCGTATTCAAATATAATCAGTGCTCTAGATATGAGCAAGAGTGACACACATACTTCGCTCTTGATAATAAGCTACTTCGCAAGAGAAGAAGGAAGATGCGGGACAAAGCACTTTCCCCGCGTGTCTTCATTGCGCACGCCTAGAGCTGCGAAAGGCTAAGATCTCAAGAAATGCAACAACTAGCCCAAATAGTTCCCTATTAATTTCCCTAGGGTGTTACTCCGAGTACTAAACAACAACAAACGGTCAAAGCGCCTCTACCTGTCTGCAAGGGGTTTCTTGATCCCTGATCGTTTAGTACGCAGGATAATACACCTAGATAGTCAAGCATCGGGAACCAGCTATAGGCTCATTTGCAGCTTTAAGTTTCCGTGCTTTTTCTTCTCTTTTCTCTCTCTGTTCTTGCTAAATAATCGATCAATACTGGAACTGATGATCGGATATTTTAAATTTATATCCAAATAACAACAACGCAAACAATTCTTGTTTAAAAGCCGACTATTAATTCCCCTCGATATTCCTTCCAGATCGCCCCTTGTCCTGTTATCTATTTGCGAGCGTTTTGTACTCCTTCAGCGAATTTTACGGCACCTAACGGTCATGCCGGCTCACCACCCTCTGTGTCGAAAGTAGCCAGGTAGTGGTATTTGTTTCTTAGACTGGTCTTGAAGAATTGTGGCAGCCGTTAGACCCGATGGCCTCAAAAAGTGGGAGGCACTGTTCTTACCTAGCACACATGTAAAGCTTAAGTGTAAGTAAATAAGTAGTGTAAGTACTTCACTAGACGGACTAACGTGGTAAGTTTGACTTGTTGGTATGACATGGCATGAAGATATGGCGCGACCATAATACGAGGGCAGCGAAGGGAGGCCGGGAGCACATGAGCCAAACTTGCAAAGGTTTATCTGGAACCGCAGAGGGGGAAAAAGACTGCCTGTACAGGAATCGAGAATGTTTACATTTCCTGCTTCCCGCCCTTGCCTCGCGACGGCCTTGCCACTTTCGTGAGCGGCCTCGACATGAGTATAATTCGCAAAGGCGAATTGCCCAAGATGCTCCCTTCATCTCCTGTCATAAGCACACTGCTCGGCTTAAACAGCTCTGATGGTGATATCATTGAAACGGAGAATGGTCCAAAAGCAAACGCGCCCACGTCTCGGCACAGGGTTGAAAGCAGCGTTTGCTGAAAGCGTAGTGAGAGCAAACTACCTCGTTTCAGTGAATCGATCTTGTCAGCGGACATAGTCAGCGCCCTGCCTGAAAGCCAAGCGTTGATAGCTGATAGGCTGCACAAATTAGAGTTGCTTATAGGCCAAGCCGATCGATGGCGCCGCAGGAGCTGGTGTCCAAAGACTCCCGATTTATTCGCCGCTGTGGGTATTACGCAGTGACGGCAAATCGTGCCGCGCTGTCGCTTTATGAAGCACCACCAGCAGTGCGCTTGTGCCTTACAGGCTGAAGGGCAAAAATTACTGAGGTTTTGTACGAGTGTAACAAAGCTCCGTTAATCATGGCCGCGCATGCAGTTGTTTTGCTGGTAACATATATGTTTCCTAGCGCGCTCGTTCTTCGTTGCTTTTCCTCGACGAGCTACATTTGCGGGGCGCTTTGGTGCAGCCTGGTGTTTTCGCCAGAGCGTTGTTGTGCTCCGACCGCAGCGCACCTCGCCGTGGCGAGATTGAACGAGCCTCCTAGGTTTAACTAAGCTAATCAGCAGCGCGCTTCGCGTAAGCGTTGCTAGTTACTACTCCTAGGCACGTGGTATTGCGACGAGCGCGTCCAGCGGCTCCTTTTCACGGAGCGTCACGTGGTATGACATCACACAAATGTCTCCACTCTGCCACCTGCGAAGGTCGCTTCCGGAGCCGAGTGACCTTGGCAGTTGTAGTGTGAAGAGTAGAGCTATACGCTCTAAAATGCCCTTCTTCGCGTCGCGCGCATTGGCTTCGCCCATCATGGTGTTAGGAAGATGTCGGTTTAAAGTGAGACCCTTTTTTGCCTTATGAGTGTGCATAAGGTATGTCCGCAAGAACTGTCCGCCTCACCTGTCTCACTGTATAGAAAATAAATCATACCCTCCAACGCGAATCGATTTCCTACCCCTCCCATCACCTACAGAGCGCGCTAACCGACTACGCCACATTTTTTTTTTTTTTTTTTGCATCCCACTGTATTTAAGGAGCTATTCGTGAGTATTTGAGAGAAGTTGCACAAGCTTGTCGTTTTTCTTATACACGGTTTTAACTGGTTCACCTTCGTCCAGGGACACGGAAAAAACTTCGAAGCGATATGCGTGACTCGCTGCTCCTTCCGCCATTGTATAGGACCATGCAGGCCCTGGTCACGATGTTCTAAAACAATTTGGTTTGGTTTGTGGGGTTTAACGTCCCACAGCAACTCAGGCTATGAGAGACGCCGTAGTGGAGGACTCCGGAAATTTCGACCACCTGGGGCTCTTTAACGTGCACTGACATCGCACAGCACACGGGCGCCTTGCTTTTCGCCTGCACTGAAAAGCTGCCGCCGAGGCCGGGATTCGAACCCGCATCCTTGGGAACAGTAGTCGAGCGCCGTAACCACTGCGCCACCCCTGCGGGTGTTGTAAAACAATTTAAAACTCTTTATGGAAATGAGCATTACTTCTGTAGCCAAAACATTCTTTCTCAGACTACATAGCGGGACTTTCCCGATTAAAGCGTGGTTGCCAGGTAAAGGAATTTATGTGGCTTGGTGAATCCACTGTCTGCTGTGTAAAGAGGATGAAACCATGCAGCATATTTTCTTGGACGGCTGGGAGGCAATTTTCTTTTGGGACTCCAAAAAACTCTTAAGAAAGATTTTCCGTTTAACCCTCGCGTTATCAAGTATCCCCCGATTGAAAAATAGGATGGTATTCCTAATGATCTTACAATGGTGTTGAGCTTACATAGTATATGGAAAAAATAGGATGGCGGTGCGTCACGCAGATGTTGAAACAAAGTCAGTGAGGCCTAAAGGAAGCCATGGCAAAGTATTGTGAAGTTATCAAACTTGTGGATCCAGCATCTGAGTGGCTCCCGCACATTGAAACATTAAAGGAATTGAAATAATTTTAGTCAGAAACCTCAATAAATGCGGCTGGGGGTTCTTGTGTAATTATTCTATGTTTTTAGTCAACTACACCACGCCAGGCACGTGAAACAGATCTTAATTCCCTATGATTAGAATTCTTTCCATTTTTATGGCAACATAGGGGGCGCGACGACGAGAACTTCACCGCCGCCTCCAGGAGAGAACATGGCGTACGCCACCGCCGCCGAGTGGAGCTACTCACCTTAAATCCGGAAAGGGAGAAGCCGCTCTCTACACTACAGTAGGACTAGCCCTAAAGGCTTTGGCCTTATCGCTCTTCAGGGGTATTAAGTACCTCTACTTTTTAATAATGCGAAATTCTGGTGGCAGCACTACATGTATGCCCCGGTAGCAGGTGGAAGGTTTCGCCAGTGTTCGTGCGGGTTCGATTCCATGTTCTCCCCCACGTTCCAGCGTCGGGGTCACCCACAGCGTGCCAGTACGTTGAGCTAAAAATATTTCATGCTTAATGTAAAAGCATACCATGACCGGACATTACGAATGCGCAGCCAATGAAATGTTGTGGCATCGCAAATATTGCAGCTCATTTCGAGATAGAGCGGTAAGCGACTTTCAAGCACAAGTATCACTGAAAAGAGCTGTCATCATCGCTTCTATGATTTAGCTTGGCATTTGTAAGCTGCTTGTGGTGTCTAAAGTGTACTCTTAGTAGATAAGCCTGAAATGAAATTACGCACAGGTGTCTTGACTCGTATCGGCACTCAATCCAGTGCAGATACAAATGCATAACCCTGTGCCGACCCAAGCGCAAAGCTGAATGCGGCTGTCAAGGGCAGAATAATCTAATCTATTAAGAATGCATCACCGTCACCACAAGCACTTGCGAATATAGCATTGCGCGAACTCGCAGCTGGAAACAAAAGTGTATGACTTAGGGCTGTCAATAAACGTGTTTTAATCAATAAATCCCACTGAGGAGCAAAATCATCCATGGAGAGATGATAGCTTAGGTGCTGCCATGTGTTAAAGCCGTCTTAGGCTTTCTCACTGAGTTGGATTAAATGCGACCTCAAAAGTACATTTGCTAATTGCCACGCATGATTTCAGGCTAGGATCAACATGCTTTTATATATCTTGCAATTGGCATGCCTTTATATACCGCTCTTCGACTTACAATACAAATGCTTAAGGTACTTGAGGGACTTACGTGCAGTTAACGCAAAAGCGCTTTTGATGTGACCGTTGTCATTTATTTCAGTGATTTTAGCGAATAATGATAATTGACATAGTTACGACAATAATGTAAATTGCCATTGTTTCCGGCAATTTCGGATGATATTTGGCCATTAATATTTACAAAGCAGTTATTTATTACTTTTAGTCACTAATTACGTTTATTATTACTTGGAAGCGTAACAGGTTAAGTCGAAAAGGGCTCGCCGTCATTATAACCCAAAACTGATTGGTTTAGTTTGCTTTATGGGCTTTAACGCCCAAAAGCGACTCAGGCTCTATGTGATGCCGTAGTGGAGGGCTCCGGAAATTTCGATCTCCTGCGATTCTGTTATCGTACACTGACATCGCACAGCACACGAGCGTCTTGCTTTTTGCCTCCATCGAAAAGCTTCCACCGCGTCGGGATTCGACCCCGTGTCTTGGGAACCATCAGTCGAGCGCCCTAACCTGTGACCCCCCCAATCTGCAAGGGCTAAATGATGAGACGGCTGCTTTTTCGGAGCACAGAATGACAACCTTTCGAAGTTCTCGTCCAGTGTGACGCTTATCGTTTGTGAGAGCCACAGTGCAATTTCTTAACCCCCCTCATCCCCTGTCATGCTGCGCTACCCACCCCGCGTTTAAATGCATAACAAAAAAGAGACAGTGGTTCATATGTTCGCCGGCTTCGTCGTCGGTGACAAAAAGTCAGGGGCTACTTCCAAGGGGAAGCAGCCACAGAGCAAGAAACAAGCACACACAGAGGAAGTCTTATGCACGGCCCTTTAATTCGTGGAGTTGCTCCATGAAAGGGTCTTTACAGTGCGGGACAGAAGTTCAACAGACGCCCAACCAGAAAGGGGCCCATCCAGGTGACCCCTAAGGCCGACGCGCACGGTCTGGCGATTGCGAATTCACAGAGAACACATTCATTTTCTACTGGAAGAAACAGTAAGGCACCAAATATGCCGCGTATGTCGTCCTGTGAATGCCAGGCCAAAAGACATCAGGCACTCGGTACGCCCACTATAGGAATACAGAACATGTACGTGGGTGAGCTTGGAAAACTAAGGCGAAAAAGCTCACTCGTGCATGTACGGATATCTCCAGGGTTAAAGTTAAAGAAATCGTAACTGCGACAACAGACAACGTTCGACTTCAGGCTCTCGTTTTTTCAGTTGAATTGTAATATTTCGTCATTATTCCGCCCATCTTTATGCAGTGAACACACTCTTCAAAAAAAAAAGGAAAGAAATGGAACTTTAAAACCCTATCCACGTCGCAGTATTTCGTAGCGACTTTTTTTCCTCCTATTCATTTTACACTCTTTTCCGCTGGCCAATCTTCCGTTTGGTGATAGTCGGTGTGGCCGAAGGGCGTTTCCATGAAAAAGTAGATGTATGAATAAGCAGATGATTCGTCCCTGAAATAAATTTCATCCTAGGCATCGAGGTGTTGCTGCGGGATAATTTGCACATACTATATCCTACAACTATTACAAAAACAAATTCGTAGGAGGCATTTAGATCTCTGAAAAGTGCGGTAAGGCGAAAGCATTTCCTGCGACTTTTTGCATTCATTTGCCACTTTTTCTCTCATTTGCTTCTTTATTTTATTTTTTTGGCTTATACTTTTGCTCTTTCTACTTTCTTTTCTCTTTTTGTCTATTTTTTCCTCGTTTTTGTTTTCGCAATTTTAACGTCTGCACACTATACCGACATCCTTGGCTAGTTTTACGTCTAATTGACTTTTTGTCTCTAACTAACTACTCCTCGTGAAAGAAAATTTGCACACAGAGATAATTTTTTATTTTCTACCTCATAAACCGTTCTTATACTCATCCATTCTTTTCTCGACAGTGATGATGTGACATCCTCCGCGGACGCGCAAGTCCTGTTCACACTCATGAGCCTGTAAAACAGGCTTTTGCCTTAGTAAAAAGTCGCCACTTATTCTGCCCTCTTAGCGCAGTGCTGACAGGCCTCTAACATGACAATGTCATGTAGCTGTAGCTGTAACCATATCATCTGGCCTTCGAGGCACATGCCTCTGGCTGGTTGAGTCACATGACCACGGGAAGCTGTTACGTCACAGCCCTGAGATGTCCCATCCTTTTTATGATACTGTCGCTGTCCAGGCTGTGAAACCAACCTAACCAGCCGTGCTGAGAAAAGAGATATTAAACTAAATGGCACGTTCGTGCAGCTTCGAACGCACTATTTTCGGGCACTATGAGGTGCCTAGTATTGGATACCATCGAGTGCTACAACGACTTTCGATTCAACCTCTAATTGGACTCATCGTGTTACGTGGCGAAGTTTCATGTCCCGAGGAGAGGCGTACGACGAGTGCGTAGAATTCCTTTTGTAGCAGCATCCGCAGCACGACATTCGCGGAGTATTGGAGTATACCGTCTCTCCGAGAGGGGCGCCAATACCCCTCAAGGCGGTGTTACGCAAAGAGCGTGGAAAACTATAGAGCGCTGTGCTTTTCCCTACGTGACGCTGTACACGGTGCTGGTGGATGGACGGACATCGTCCGCGATGACACAACAAGCACTGTACACTATTTACACGTAGCTATATGCCCAACGAAGTGGCTACGGCTCGGCCACGGATTCTCCTTTCAGTTCTGCTGTCGGGGAAGTGTCCCAGAGTTTGGTCGCTATTTTGCAGGAAAACTTAGTGTAACCAGCGAAAAGGTCTCTGAAGAGGGACGACCCATACCAACTGCTTATACATACAAGCTCTAAACTTCCGGCTCTGCAGTAATTCGGTGTATACGCTCGTTTCTTGAACAGCGTGTAGTTGCGTTTGTCGAGTAGCAAGGCAATGTTTGTTTTTGTTGTTATGAATGTTGGAACGCGACGACAAGACGTGAAGAACTTACATTGACACTTCAACGTAGCGGGTATCATCATCCGGACGAATTCAGACTAGGTTCTTGTGATAAGGTGCGCGATGGTTCGCTTCCCTTTACTCCAGCTTCCTTAACTCCCAGGCCCTCGCCGCAGAGTAGTAAAGGGAGCCAGGACCACGATTAACCTTCTATTGAACAGCCTAACTATATACCTTTTTTCCCTGCGAACTTGGCATCCGCTTTAAGGGTGCAAAGAAAGGCGCTAATCTTATTTCCTGAATGCAGCCTTGGCTCTTGAACATTATCAAAAATAAAACTATCAAATATGCGGCCATGGAGAGCGGCTTGATTTAAGTACAGAGGCTATGTGCCACAAATTAACACCCACATCGCTTCATGAAATCTTATACTGAGGGGGGTATGACATTATTGCACTCTACTGCGAAGTTAAAAGATTGTAGTGTTGACCAGACGACCGGTAACAAACTATTACCGTAGAACAAGTACATAAGAGCATCTATAACCAACTATATCTCTTTATTACGCAATATAAAACAAAACATTTCAAAATGACTAAGGGCGTGACAGCTCTTGGCATCTACGTACTCCCTTATGTACCCCGGGACTAGAAAGCCTTAATTGGAAACGCGGACTAGACTGGCGCGGTGTGTTACCTCAGCATCGACGGTATTTCTGCATGTCATAAACTGCACAGTGAAGGTACCTTCAGCCTATAGAGTTTCTTATACTCTTAACTAGAAGGAAAGCTGACGGCGCTGCACTTCAGCCACCATGGGCGCGCTAAGAATCATGGGCCGGTGTCCTACTGGGAGGCAGCCCTGCTCGGCTGCTCCGATCTGGCAAGCCAGAAGGCCCTGTTCCACCGAGCCCGAGCCGCGGCGGTCGCCAATGGGCTCATGTAATGAGGAGCCTACCTAGTGATTGCATGAGGTTGCCCCGGCTACCTCAAGCTTCCTCCAAATAATGCTTTTCACGCACACACACACGGTGTGCTACTTGGTGTGCAATAGTCGCATTTGTTTCGGGAACGCAGAGTGGCGTTACTAAGAAGTCTCCTTTCCATCATCATCATCATCATCATCATCATCTCGAGGGACGAATGTAGACCGGAAAAGCAATAGTAGTGAAGGCGCAAAAGCAGAAGACGCCAATAAAAGCTCTAAAAAAATTCCTAGAGTGATTGGGGAACCATAAATATTTTCAAATTGATTTTTTTTTTCTTTCAAAGTGTGCCTACTAAGTGCGAAATATTGGTATCTGTGCAGCTCAATACTTAGCCAATAGGAGAAAGAGCCATCGCTTATATTGGACAGATTGCACACTGACCTGCTGTCGCTCTCTTTTTGCGATTTATAGTCACCATATTAAATTTTGGGACATTTTTTTTTTTTTTTTTACTGTAGAACAACGTATATCTTTGTATTATTTTTGGTCAAAATTTGTATTTCCGAACTCGGTAGTTCTCCGGCCCATGATGCTTTGGGCGCCCATGGTGGATGAATTGGTCGTCAGGAAACTCCATGTAAACTCCCATAGATGGGGGCACAGCTTTCCCTCTAGGTAAGAGTAAGAAACTATATGCTTCAGTCCGAACTCATCAATTCTGCAGTGGCGTATGCTATGCTGTCGCGACATATCACCATGTAGCGGGCACAAAGAACAAGCGAAACACAAACAGCAAGATGAAGTAGCAAGGCTCCTTTCGGTAGGCTCTGCTCGTACTGTAGCGCTCATTTCGTAATATCGCATAAGCTGTTTCATGCTACAATGATCGTTCTGACCAGCAGATTCCAGGTGATTCTGACATCAGCTTCTTTCGTATGCCACCCGTTTAAGCCACTAGAAAAAGTACACCGTCACGAATTGTTTGACGCGAACGTAAATGTGCGCCTTAGATCAAAGTTTCGGTGTGTTTGAAACGTCACAGTGTGATAATGTCCCGAACTGCGGTGTGTCAAGGGCATCACTATTCTCGCAGCGGACGAAAAGCTTGGAATGTAAGCTGGACGCCGTTTGCAGGGACCCATCGAGAGAGGCCCGCGTTATCTAACATCGGGGGTTCTGCATAGAGCGATCGGATCACATTGCGGGCGGCCCTTGATAGAGGACGGCGAAAAGTCACGTGACAGGGCCTTGCAATGCAGTGATAGGGGGCGCATTGATCGGGTATGACACCGCAAGCCGTGGACTATTGCTTTCTGGTTGGTTGCGCAGCCTATATGCGACGGAAGCCAACGACAGGGCCTTGCAACGCGGTGATAGGGGGCGCATTGATCGGGTGTGACCCCACATGCCGTGCACTATCGCTTTCTGGTTGGTTGCGCAGCCTATATGAGACGGAAGCCAACGAGTTTACGAGGGAAACTTCAGGATTGAGGAGCGATGTTGAAACAGACAGCTCAAAAAAAAAAAAAAGAAAAAAAAAATGTTCTGTGAAGAATATGGCTTTCGTAGCATTTTGCGAGTACTGCAGCTGCAGTTATCCATCTCCGTCGTAAGATGAGAATGGAACCGTCATTCTATAACTGTTCGCGACGCCACAGTAACACAGCCGTCAGTACGCTTAACCGGAAAGCTCGACAGCGTGACATGGACTGACACCAGCGCCGCGAAGCGTTGAGCGCTGGAGCTGAGACACTATTTCAGTAATGAGTATGTTTGCAGCGGCTGACTATAGTTTGGAGCTCCGTTTGATATGACTCGTCTTTCGCCGTTGCAGCTAGCGCGCTTTGACGGGCCCGTGTCACTGCGTTTCGCTCGTTGCTTCGGACATTACGGGCGACTGCTCGAGTGCCTTTCAAGCTTTTCCTCAAAGCTGCTGCTTGAAATAGAATCTAGGAAAGGCAGAGCAAACGCGGGTTCGTGGTGTTTGGAAGGTAGGATGGGAAATCAATTCTTCCATTTAGGATTGTTCAGGTTCTTGGGAATGAAGGTCTTGCTTTTTGATCTTTGAGGACGAACTTGTTGCCACTATCTCTGTTCTGGTGACCAAAGCTTGGAGGAGCTGGCGTCTGTCCCGGTCGCGCTGTCGCGTTAAACGTGCTGATGGAGGTACTTACATAATGAAAAAGTGGCGAGTAAAAGCGCACTAGCGCCAGTGACTGACCGTCAGGGCGAGGTCATGGTAACTCAGTGCTCTGAAGGTTCATGAAAGCGTCACCAACGAGAGTTCCAGGCCTTATGCATTTCTCAGTTTTGCCAGTGGTTCAACAGACCGCGATCGGGGATAACATTCTGTTTTACAACTTAGAAATTAGGTGGTCGTCTGTGGATCAAGCGTCGTCCGGCGATGATGTTGTAAACTTTAGAGTACAGGCGAGAAAACGGAGGAGGATAGCGAATGGTTGAAAGTTCTGACTGGTAGCAAGGCGCATTTATTTCGGGGGATAAAGAAAGAACGCATGTGGAATTATTTGGAGGTGTGGCGGTGATGTAACCGTTAGTGTCAGAGGGAAAGAGGATATAGAGGAAGAAGAGGAAGAAGAGGGTAATGGCAGGCGGGGGGGGGGCGGAGGGGGAGAAGGGGGTAGGAGCGCGGCTTCGACCACATACGAAAAGTTATCGCAGTGTAAACGTTTCCGGGATAGTGGCTTATATTCTTTTTTGACACACCTAATCGGCCTGACGCGGAAAATCAGGTCATAATGCACGACAGCCAGCACTGACTGCGCAGATCGGTGCGGCGCAGTTATTGCTCATGGATGAAATGATTTTCGATCTCTAAAACTAGATGTGCTAAAATGAAGAGCAAACATTGCACATGCAGTCGACACGAATATAAAGAGGCCCAACCACGTGAAGTGCCCAAATAAGAGAGCTCGAGGGAAATTTGAATTTATCAGCGGACGGTGACTTCATTACATAGGTGTTTTAGTCCATTCATTGCGTCAGTTTGAGGCCATCCTTGATGCCTCAAAGAAGACGAGGAGGAAATCGTTGGAGGCTTGCGTGGGTGTGTGAGAGAGAGATGATAGAAAGAGGGAGAGAAGGAGCAATGAAGTACCAGTTCCGCTGTATGCGTCCGGTTCGTACTCGGTGAACAAATACAAGTGCGGGCGTGCTCTAGTTGATGAGCAAATAAATGCAGGAAGGATGAGGGGCTTCGTTATGAGATAACAACAGCGTTATGATAACAACGATACATTATACGCTCCATTCTTATGCGCTAGTTGGTGATAGCGAACATAGCGAGCTTTGTGTTCGCTATGTAAGACAGCCACACCTGTTGACGATTGCCGCTACAATGTTGAGCTGTCTATTCGAAGTACCTAGAATTTTCAGTCCATAGAACTTAATCGCCAATGTTTTTTTGTAGGCCTTTAAATAAGGCATAAATCAACGCCAATGCAATACTCCCACAGCCATTGTCCTTCCCTTAGAGTGTTTGCGACCCGAGCTGCTTTGCTCTCCCAGGCTACATGGTCGAAGCGTGAAAACCTGCACCGGTGATATTTTAAATCAGACCACTAGCATACTGACGCAGAGTGAGCCTGGACAACTGGCGTCGCTAGTACTCGCCTAAAGGAATCATTCGGAGCCCATTTCTTCCGGCGCACAAGGCTTTACACATCCAAAACTTGAGAGCAAGCTGTCACGTCCTCACAGAGAAAGTGAAGCTTCCAACCGACTCGGTGTTGGCAGCGTCATAGTTGTCGTCCCGTATTTATAATGCGTCCCTTACACGATGTCATTCTCGTCCGCTGGAGTCTTAGAGCGCCAGCCCGCTTTAGGTTTCTTTAATATCGGTGGGAAGGGGGCAAGCCATCATAGTCTATTACACAACCTCCTGATAACAAAGCAGCGAAAAATGCAAACGGTGAACTGCCTATTTTTGGGACACTCTCACGCCTGTAATTGAAATCTGAACGAAATTATTTTTGATATGCTCCTTACTGTCTGAGCATTCTTGATTGAAGTCCACCCACGGTGAAAAATAAGATAACACCCAACACAATACAAAGATTGCCGACGCAGTGTAGCTAAGAAAATATTCAATTTCCCTTCTCTTGCCTAGTCAAAATAATATAATGCACTAAAAGCCTCTCCGCATTAATATTGCGACTTCGCATGGCCGGATCTGATTGTGTTTTGTTCACCTGATATGAGAATGAAAATCGCAAAATAGAGCCTTTTTCTAAAGCCCTCGTTGCAATGAGAGCTTCTTGTACGCAGCTGTAACCGGGGAAGGTTTAGGACCCACTGACGCCCATAAGCTTGACAAGCGAACTAAAAAAACTGAACTGCTGTCAAGCTCTGTCATGTTTGCACAACGCTCACAGCAATTATCGATAGTTCCAACTGCCACCTGTTCAGTTGCCGTTTCACTAACAACATCTTGCACACGCTTGAGTCAGGGCTGTCTACCGGCGAAGCTCCTTTCGAGTGTCGCAAAATGGGAAGGGCAAACACAACTACGCAACTAACCCCACCTCTCCTTTTTTCCACAATGGAGCGAGAGATCACCTCGTCACGGACCGCTCGTGACGTTCACGCACAGGTCACCCACAGGTCACCTCAGGCTGTCACCCTCGCGTGCCAGGCGTTCGCACACAAGAAAGACCAGAGACAGGGCTGCCATACACAAAGGGTCGGGCGCGATGGTGTCTCCACCAGAGCGGTGATGCAGTCTTGAACGTGGCGGCGTCTCCCAGTCGCAGCTTTCTCCGGCATCCTCGAGACACGTCGACTGCGCATGACGCTTTCCTTAAGCGCCTTCTAGCGCAGCGTGCCAACAGAGGGGGAACGGTGTTATGGTGGACCACTTGTGATCGTCACTTGGCGCACGCACACAGAAACTGCAGCAGCGAAGTCACGTGGCGTTCTTTGGGTGGTCGCCATTTTCTCGGCTGGTGTTTGTGGTCCGGCAGGCGGCTGGTCGGGGCAGGCACGGCGGCGGCGGAGCGGTCAGCAGGCGCTGGGGGCCGCGACGTCACCGCGGCTGCGTCCACCGCCACAGGCAGAGCAATGCGGCCAGCAGCGAGAACGCGTGCGTCAACAGACAGGGAGCGCCGCTCGGCTGGAAGTCACATTCACCTGCACAGAAACAAAAAGGCAATGGTTTGCTGTCACGAATGGTGAGCGGTGGGTCAGGTGCATGCGAGAGATGGGAAATAGTGTCCCCCTCCCCCACCCTGGGTGTCCACCTAAGTCATGCGATCAGGAAGGACGAAGGAGAAAGTGAAAACTGGAGGAGAGAGAGGGTTTCATCTAGTGGTTTGGTTTGTGGGGTTTAACGTCCTAAAGCGACTCAGGCTATGAGAGACGCCGTAGTGGAGGACTCCGGAAATTTCGACCACCTGGGGTTTTTTAACGTTCACTGACATCGCACAGCACACGGGCGCCTTGCTTTTTGCCTCCATCGAAAAGCGGCCGCCGAGGCCGGGATTCGATCCCGCGTCTTTGGGAACAGTAGTCGAGCGCCGTAACCACTTCGCTACCATCCTTAGTCCACCTGGTTTTTCTTAACGTGAGCCAGCATTCATTGCTGGCGCACGGGGAGTTTTCGCATTTAATTTCCACCGACATGCGACCGCCACGATTGTCTGGATTCGATAGCCTTGACCTCACACTCAGCAGCAAAACCCTGAAACACATGAATCATTGTTTCGGGTTTGTCTCGAGTCGCCAGTCTAGACTAATGCTATATGCGACTGGGGCTGCACTTCACACGATTTATAGCCTGTGTTGCTTTGGGAAGTCAAACCCTATAAGCAAAACCAGCCTTCACACAGGACCAAATGGCATACGAACCGCATGGACTGTGGTTTGGATTCGATCGCCTCATCTCACAGTCAGCATCCGAATCCTATAACCACTGATCTATCGTGGCAGGTTTGGCTCTAGCCGCCCATCTCATGTAATATATGCTGCTGTTCTGCACTTCACACAGGACCGAATAGAGTACGGGCCACTGCCCACTTGACTCAAAAGTTGGAACTCGATCCTTTGACCACGCAGCAGCAGCTGAACAGCATAACGACTGAGCCATCGTGTCATCGCGGCGGGCTTGCCTCTAGTCGCCAACCTCTTTCAATATATAACCACTGGGCCACCGCGGCGCCTTTGGCTCAAGTCGACGATCTCATCTAATATACATATGAGGCTGCACTTCACCCGGGGACGAATAGCACATAAATCACTTGGCTTCCTTCAAAAAGGTCGAAAACAGCATTTTTGTTTTCATAGGCCTTTTCGAAGCCATGAAAAGTGAGCAAATCCTCTGATTTTGGACAACTCATAAGTGCTAAATAGCTGCTTTTTTGCTTGCTTGATATACCCTGTCTATAATAGGGCCTATGAATAGAAACTTGGGCTTTAATGAAAAGGTTTGAAATTAACCTGGGGACAGCGCAGCGACCTATGAAAAGAAAATGATAGGCGCATCTGTTAAGAGACGAGAAGAGAGAAAAGCGGATGAGGAAACAAACGGGAGTTAATACTGTCCTTGTTCACATCAGGACGAAGAAATGGATTTAAGCAGGGTATGTGATGCGGAGGCACCGCAACCGATGGTCGCTAAGGGTAACGTACTGCGTTACATGATAAGGCAAGCGTAACAGCGGGCGGCAATAGGTCAGGTGGGTAGATGAGATTGAAAATTGGGAGGTGATTTGACTGCAGTCGGCCAGAGGCAGGGTTAGCTGAAAGAAAATTGGCAAGACATTTGTCCCTGCAAGAACGCAATTGGGCTGAATATTGTTATCATTCATTGATGAAGATGATCAGAGGCTAGCGAAACCTCTAGTTTCGGCAAACAAGAGCGTCAGGTTTGATGTCTCGGGCATAACTATCTACAGTGTGTTCATCTTTGCTATAACAATACCAGTATGTTCTCTCAAGGGTGTTTCCAGATTAACACGACGTTGGTTTTGAACGCTATCATCTTTCGTTGATCTTTGCAACAGCTGTATTTTGGTTTACTCTACAGACATAATTCCAGGAACAACTGTCCGTACTTATGGGGTCCCTTTCGCAACTTTTTTTGCGCCTCACCTATAGGTCACTCCGGTTATTTTTGGTTTCCCGCTTTATTTATTTATTTATTTATTTATTTATTTATTTATTTATTTATTTATTTATTTATTTATTTATTTATTTATTTATTTATTTATTTATTTATTTAAATACCTCACGGGCTCCGATTGGAGCATTATGTGAGGGGGGTTACATAACTGGGGTGCGAAACAGAAGCAGGTAGAAGATGGTTATTTTAACATCGTTATTTTCAAAACGTTAACGTTATGCAATGGCAAACACTAGAAAAGAGAACAAAATTTGAAAAGCACACTATAGAACACACTTCAGTAACAGCACACTTCAGAACAAAATGTTGCTTATTTTTTCTTTGAAAATAACATAATCTGAAGTGTGAACAATGTTGTCAGGAAGACTATTCCAATAAATGATGGCACGGGGCAGGGCTGATGAGTTGAATGCAGTGGTTCTTCACGAAAGGCGTTTAAAACTGAGGTGATTACGCAATCGGTGAGATGTGCGGGCTGGTTTTGTGAAAGGTAGTGTGAAGGAATGATGGCTATAAACAATTTTATGGAAAAGACAGATAAGTGCTATTGTTCTGCGAGATTCTAAGGATGGAAGGGATAACGACGCCTTAATATTAGTTATACTGGAATGTCGGCAATAGCAGAAAATAAAAAATAACCGGAGTCGTACGGATCTGTGTTCGCCGGTTGTTCCGTCGGATGAAAAGGGACTTGAAAGTCAAGCCTTTCTGTCGACGTCTACGAAGTAAATACAGTGTTACGACGACGATAACAGGTGTAAAAGAGGCCGAGTTTGTAAGTTGATCCCAGAAATATTTGGACACGTATAATACTAATAGGGAGTACATTAAATCGAGGGAGATTACAGTAAAGTTGTGTTTGAGTATCAATACAAAAATAAAGCCCATCCTCATTACCAGGATACTTCAGTTATTTTTCAGTCCCCCCTTATAAGGCAACTAGATGTGCAAAAATTTCAATATCTTTGATGCCAAGCGAAAACGAACAATAAAATTTGGGGCGACTTGAATAGCTGCGAATACTTTCTGTCAGTTTCGATTATCGGTACATTTAGTTAACTTTAAAAGCAGGGGCTTTTCCACAAAACACAGCTATTAAATGTAAAAGAAGGATTTAATTTTCTTTCCAGTCATAACAAACATATTATAGCCGTGAGGCTCACGTACCTGACATTGCCTTCTGCAAAAACTGCAATAAATCTTAGAGCAATAAATAGCTGTTTACAATTATTTTGTCAACAAAGCATTCAGTGGACAAATGATATAGCAAAGTTCGACTTAATCCTCACGTCCATGTTAAAGGAAGCCTTGTTCCAAGACGGCCGTGAACTATCTGCATATTTCTCTTTACTGAAGGTCAGTTATCGACAAGGCATGGGGAAGCCTTAGCTGAACGCTACAAGGCGGTACTCGAAACGCACACAAAAGCATTAGCTTGAGCTGCAAATGCAACGGATCCGTTGCCTCTGTGCTTATTACGTCTGGAGGAATCTCAATGGCTGAAACCAAAGCGCTTCTTGCGCAGTGTCACCCGAAATACAGCGCTTGCGAATTTTACGATGACGCGTCCTAGCCCGCTTAGCTCCCGCGTATCGGTTTCGTCGTATTTCAAGCTCCCCGATGGATCCAAACGTTTCCGCGAACTGAAGGCGCGAGGAGCTACCGTCGTTAGGTGCGCCCGCGTGCGGGCCGGTGTTACTGCGGCACTCTTTCTTTCTGATCTCCTGCGGCCCAAGACACGCAGTTCCTAGGTTGGAACCGATAAAAATAGAAAACTGTGAAAAACGTCGTTGCGAGAGCACCGTGGCAGCGCAGGCGGGCTGCAACCTGTAAAATACAAATTGTCTCTTATAGCCCAAAAAATCGCGCAATATATCTGTCACACACCTCCGTGGACACCTAAACCACGCTGTAAAGAAAGGGAGAAATATAAGAGTGAAAGAACAGAGACAAAGGGTTGCCGTAGTGGAGGGCTCCGGAATGATTTTGACCCCTTGGGGAGGATCTTTATCGTGCACTGACATCGTACGGCACATGGAGGCATTTGCGTTTCGCATCCGGTTGATTGGCTGGCTAGTTTATGGGGTTTAATGGCCCGAAGCGACTCAGGCTGACAGACACCGTGGTGGAGGGCTCCGGAAATCTAGACCACCTGGGGTTTTTTATTCGATCCCGCATTTTTGGGCGCAGTAGTCAAACGCCCTAACCACTGCACCGCCACGGCTGGGTTCTCTTCATCAAAACGCTGCCGCCCCGGCGGTCGGGTTCGAAACCGGGTACTCCCGGTCAGCAGCCAAACGTCTTCACAATAGGTCACCGCGGCGAGCCACAACACCTCCCATTCCGCTATCATGCACAATTGTGAGCCGCCTCCGGGCGCGCCACACCTCTTATGATAGTGATCTAAACTTAAACTGGAGGTTTGCGGCCAGTTGCCGTAGAGATCGCATACCGAAGCAGTGACGGGCAGCATTGTGCTGCATTTCATTGTCTGACCCGCGAGTGCCTCAGCGGACGCTCTGCGGTTAATCCTAACGGCATCATGACACTCCTATCATGCATGGTATTCCTTTTATACAACGCATTCGTTTATGCAAAAAAGTCCCGGTCTTCTGCCGATTACTGGCAGTCAGGTCCCAAGCGAAGAGAGGGCGTGTTTCCTCGCGTTAGAAGTGAAAGATGCTGCCGTTCAGAAATATCGCGATGCTTCGCAGCCAGTTTAGGTGAACAGGAAATTCTGGGTTTCGAAATATTTTGACGAGTTGAGTAGGTCCAATATTGTAAGTGCTGTTTGAATTGAATCAAATAGCAGATGTTATTTGAAAACCACACAACCCGTATTGACAGCAGGGCGAAAGTGACTTATCGGTCTTAGTAGTTAGCATAGTATTGCAGCCGCTCACCTGCGGCGCTGATGTTGAAGGTGATATTTCCGGTGACGCCAGGTAGCACTGTACGACGACAGGTGTCGTGAAGGCCCGACAGCTGGGTCACCTTGTCCCCCTCGGAGAACACCTGCTCACAGAGGTATGTCCTCAGTCTCCAGCAACTCGGCAAATGCTTATAACGCAAGAAGTTTCCTAACGACAGTCTAGAAACGGAAGAGAGGAACGATAAACTCACACTTGGTTCATAGCTCCCAGTTGCAAACAAAAATTAACGAGCTCCAATTAGGTTCTATCTATAACTGGAACTTACGTGTAACATTACTAACAGCGTATGGAAAGATGGAACGGTTCCAGGAATACATCATACGTGCATGCAACGAGAAACACTTCTCAACGTGCTTCCAATCATGAGCTCACCTATTCCTCTTATCTGAGCCTATTATTTCGTTTTCGCCTCCCGCCTCTTTGTACCTAGCGGCCATAACTTTCAAAGGCAGTATTCCATAAGCTTCCGTTTTCTATTAAATTCGGTCAGATGTGAGACAGCAGCACAAAACAAACGCAGCAACCAGCTAGTCACACAAAGCACAATATAGCGGATTTTCTCGTGGGCGCGTCGCCATCGCCGCTCGCCACACAGATCTACTAACCATTGGCCACGTCATCCAGCCAATGCTGACCAATGCCAGAGGACCGAGTAAATCCCAAATAGAACACTAAAGATTATGGAATATGGCCTCCGATGTCTGGATGTAGTTGCCACAGCATATCGAAAATCATTTTGACAACAACACGACAGTCCACCCTTTAGCAGTAAGACAAGTGGTGACAAAGCTCGATCAATCTACTTACGAAACAGAATTTGTCCTTGGAACCCTTGAGGCCAGTTATGAGGTAGTTCCGGCCGTTCTCCTGCCAACCACCGTGACACTGGAACGCTGGAAAGTGCGGACAGAAAGCCGAACGGCGACTTAAGTTCACTTATATTTATAAGCAGCTCATCCGTCTCCTGTCAGTGCATTTTCTTCTGCGAGGCAAAAGTTTACCTCGGCGATGAGAGAGTTCATCGTTACTTCGCATGCATTTATGTGAAGATGATTATGGGGCTATTTAAGGAAGTAGCGAAAAAGCTGTTTCAGAGTTTAAACTTCCTTCGTAGATATGGCAAGAACTAAACTTGGATGCCCCATATCGAACTATTGTGGGCGTCTTCGTTAAAAGCTTGACCGGACTATCGGCCAATGCAAACTGTAGCAAGAACTCAGGAGTTGTGAACGCTCCTGCGACTCGGAATGTGCGTTAAACACTGGGCAGGAGATGCATGTTACGCACCTTCCCTCGTACTGGCTGTAGCACTTGCACACTGTTACTATACTCCATGTATTCGTACTTCGTAAACTCTACAGTTGCTTGCCTGGTGATGTAAACAATGACGTCATTACATTCGAACCAGTAAGTGGCAGGCAATTCGCTCAACCAGCGTTACGCGTTATCACGGCTTCATGAGCGACTTCCCTTCGTTCTGACTAACCCTGCCGAGGAAAGCCTATGAGTCACAATAACCTCATACAGATTTCTCATATTAAACTCATACAAATCTCATACAATCTCGTATATTTTTCATACGCTGAATGATATTTGTATGAGATTATATGAGATTTATACGAGTTTAGTATGAGTTTAGTATGAGAAATCTGTATAAAGTTATTGTGACTCAGGGTTTTTTCGTTAGGGAAAGATCGTGACGCGTTGTGTCCAGTGCGTTACGCCAGCGCCATCGAGAAACGCATAAGCCGAAAAGGCTGCCTATCAGCTGTCGCTTTGGAACTAGAAAACTATTGCCTCTCCCACAATTGAGAGTAGATATATAAGCATGAAATGGTTACTGTCATATCACGTTGTCGGCAGCGCGAGAAGCCTTCAGCTGTAATACATAGCGAAGAAATTGCTTTCAGCAGAACGCTTCCTCCCCCTCCTTCCATTCGGCTCCATTGCTCGGCTTCTGTGGCGCTGTAGACATTAAAATGCAGAACGATGCAGAAGCGTACGCAGCCACGAATATACGCTGGCCTGACGAGAATATAGGAGAAGCAGTGCGTTCGATTTCTCCCCGAGCGTGTACAAAATCGACCGTTAAAGAGGGAAGCCCCATGAGTTCTCGACGCAATACACTCACAGACGATTCCACATGCCCGAACGCGCTTCGAACCGACCGCCGACGCCGGGCGGTGTTCTACGCGCGAGTGTGGGGCACTATGACGCCATCTTTGGGGTGGGCGTGGTATCGTGAGAGAGCGGAGAGCTCTCGTTGTCTTGTTCGGTGCTCGGATGTTCGCATTTCGGTACCCGGATGAAAGGAAATTGGGGTCTTGATGTAGGAGAATCGGTGTCCGGATGATCGCTCTAGGTTTTGTATCGACGTCATCTCAAAGTCACCGACACATGGGAGTTTAGCATTCATTTCATGCCTAATAAAACACCGCCACTCACTCCTGCTGGCGACGAGAGCTCGTGGCGTGGCGGCTGCTGCTGGTGACGTCGAAGCGGCCGTCAGCGCTTGCTGCGGCTGGTCGTCGTCGGCCGCACAGCCTGCGGCGCGGAACTCGAGGTGGCTGTGGCGCCGGCACCCGAGCACGTCGCGGCAGCCGTCCGGCTTCCACGAGGCGCGGCCCGTGGCGCGCAGACCATCGGTGAGCGCCAGCGCCGGGCACGGGTGCGACAGCGCCGAACCATCGCTGCCGAAGGGTGCCGACAGCGCTGCGCCAAACGGAGGGAAAAGTGTTCATCAATTGCTCTTGAACAGCTTGCTCCTAAATACGACTTAGTGACTGGGCGAACAACGACATACAATGGGAGGAAAGAGGGCTATAGTAAGCGGAGCTTTTAAATCGCGTTTGCGGCTAGGAAACTCCCTTTAAATTATACGGTGTCAAATCAGAACCCTTAATGTGGCAATACTGACATGTGATATGTTTCATATATTTCTTATGTATGCCGAATACTTTAGATTGAACAGTGGGCACAATGGCTAGTCGCTAGGGAAGATTCCCCGGTTTCAGCTGATCTTTCAAAACCTTTATGCGAAATAATTGTGATCGGTAAGGAACGCTAGCAGAAAATGTCATTTCATGCATTACCGGTGCCCTCCGCGTCCAAGCCCGTCCGTAGCATCCGACAAATTGCAGTGGTTTCAGCTTTATTCTGAACGTTTTAACAGCCTATTAATAAATTGGGTTACTCTATTAATACAGTACATTTTTTTTTTTTTCAACGGCATACGCAAAAAAGGAAAAGTGAGTGAGTGGGTTTAAAAAGAGCATGTCGTTTTCGCCGCAATGCACATGATATCTTTTCCGCCTCGTTCCCTCGTGTAATCTTTCTGAAAGAACAAGATGTCATCGGTTTAGCACAGAAAATTAGATTTTGCATGGTCTCCGTAAAGCGGATTTTCTTCTGATTATCTAAGCTGATTGGTTTATTTCGACGAGAAAAGCCACTATCTTTTTTTCTCCCAAAAGGGACTAGAAGCGGAAAGACCAGACGGGGTGGCTGTTACATGTTCCGGTCAGCCGATTCCCCGAAAGAATTTTATACTTTGTCTTTGTCATAGTCAAGAAGTATGTCACTATGTTCCCACTGGTAAATTACTGGTTAAAATTTCTAGTTCCTAATTCAATAACCGTGAGATGAATAAAATAAGAAACAAAGGGCACCACAGGGCTCTTCTGTGCACAAGATGAGTCCATTACCGAGCAAAGTAATGAAGTCCTGGGACTCGGGGTCAAATGCTGGCGGCAGGCAGGCGTCCCGCGCCGTGCGGCTCAGCTCGCCTAACAAAACAGAACAAAGATCATTTTCGTTTAAAATGCTACTTGCAAGACAATTCTTGAGCACCGCGTTCATCATGCGTGGTGGGTGAAAATGAGATTAAGGGCGCTGACACCGCAAGGCCACAGGTAACACTCAGGTTAAAGATAGTAGCTTTATACATGCTGTTGGGCTCAATGATAGCGAGGTCAGTTAACATGAATAGTGTGGCGATGGCTCCCTGTAATAATTCTGATCGAAGGTAAAAAGTCCCCCCCTCCCCCACCCCCTCTCTTTGTAGTGATCCGTTCTTGCTGGCGTGTTAGATCATCAGTATAGCGTTCCTGTTTTAATCTGAAGCATCTTCAACAACGTTCTCTTTAAGTTGTACCTTAAAAAACCAAACAAATACGGATAAAGATTGTCAGACTCAGTCGCAATTTCAAATACATTGGTAGGATTGATACAAAGACATTAATAGGAACGTAGCACGAGGATGATATACATCGCGTACTAGAATTCTTTGTTTCACACACGACCTCTATATGCTTTTCACACTGGGTTGTCCTTCTTAAGTGACGCTTTAAGTACCAAGCAAATGCGAAAACAAATTAAGTTACACTCACAGTCGCAAATGTATACCGGCGTGGACAAAAGTAAACGGATCACGCTAAATCTATCTAAAAATTTTTCACGCGTTGCATAATTGAAACTGGAACTTATGGTATGTGCAGGATGGTAATATTCCCATGGACAAACAATATATTCCCATGGTGGACAAACAATATTTTGTTATCTCGAATACAGGATGCGCTATTTTAAATTTAACGGAAAAACGTGTTCCGTTTAGTTATGTCCGCACCTGTAAATATCACACTGATTGGAATGTAGCACGAAGATGACTATACATCGCGTGCTCAAATTCATCATGCTAATTCCCTTTCACTCAGAACCACGGTTGCTTTTCACACCGGGCGGAATCCCTTTAATTTCAGCCCAGCAAAGTCACAGCGCAAACGGCGTGACGAATAACAGTCGCAACTGGAAACCTATAAAAACTACTAAAGGGCGAAGCTATGCCGCACTTTACTTCTGACGCCGCTGTCGGCATATGGAGCAGACAGACTGTGACCACAGCTATAGCTCGGCCAACTGCCACTCGGCCAACGGCTGCTGGGCCAGTTGTTGCTCGGCCAATGGCTGATCGGCCAATAGCTGCTCAGCGAATAGCTGCTCGGCCAACTGACGCTCGGCCGATTACTGCTTGGCCAATTGCTGCTCGGCCAACTGCCGCTTGCCCAAATGCTGCTGGGCCAATGCTTTTCCACCATCAACCGCTCGGCCAACGGCTGCTGGGCCAGTTGCTCGGCCAATTGCTTATCGGCCAACAGCCGCTCAGCGAATTATTGCTCGGTCAGTTGCCGCTCAGCCAAGTGCTGTTCTGACAACTGGCGCTTGGTCAATTGCTGCTCGGCCAACTGCCGCTTGAGCAAATGCCGCTCGGCCAATGGCTGCTCGGCCAACAGCCGCTCGGACAGCTTCTACTGCGCGGACAGCTACAACGCGGAAAATTGCTACTCGGCCAGCTGACGCCGGAAGTTCAGCTAGCAGGCTTCGCTGCTCCTCGAGTTAGCCAATAAGGAAGCCTCTGAGCGACCTGTGATATAAGGCGCTCTTCCGCACCTAACGTCACTCAAAGTGAACGCTGTTTCTTCGGTTCAGCGCCCTGAAGTCGACGTCGATGTAAACGCGCCACAGTATTCATATGAGAATATTTCTTTGTACCAGGGCTTCTTATAATAACGCAGGAAAGCAGCCAACACATCTGCTAATCATCCATGCCTCGAAATCTCTACTTAATAAGTATTCTGCACCACTCAATAGATTTTTATTGCCGTGCCTACAGCATCTCTACATCTTGCAGCGAGTGTAAAAGAAGTATTGTTCAGGAAGGAAGGAACGAAATCAGATAAAAAAAAAAGGAGGCTTTGGTTCATACACACCACTCACCCATTTGAACTTCCAGCACGTGGGAGTCTCTCCGGTGTATGGCCACACAAACGTAACCGTTATTGCTGAAAGTAATAGACAAAAGAGGCGTAAGAATTCAAGCCCCCAACATGCAGGCTTGCATACACATGCGATCAAGTGCATAACACTTCATCCATTTTAGTTGTGCCTTCTAAGCTAGGTAGACCACTTCCAAAATTGGCCGATCGGACCCTCAAAATTTTACTTCGCCTGAATGTGACCAAGGTTGGTGTCCGACATAATTTCACTATAGCCAGCTCTGTGGTGCCTTTCAAATTCAGGTGGGCCAGCTTCAAAATTTGGCCCACCAAATGCCAGAAATGTGGCTTACGCGCTACCACGTATGAGAGACTACACGCTCCCTTGGATTTTTTGTCTTCTTGCTTATAAGAGGTCCGTTTAATAACAAAAGTACCGGCTTTGTAAAAAGATCCCAGCAATTTGACAAGTCAACTTTAAATCGTGCTCAGAGTAATCTTAAACGAAATTCAGCGTGGCATTTCAAATAGTGCATTGAGTCGAAGGTAAACGCATGGGGAAATTATTATATTTTTTAGTGTTTTGTAGTTGATCTTGACCAGAATTAGTCCTGTGATGGTTTTAGGGAGAAAGAATATAAATGCAACCCGGGAGTGTAAACAACGCGCCAATGGTGGAAGTCGAACCCACGACCTCCGAATATAGCGTCCAGTGCTCTGTATTGTACTGTAACCGAAACATGAGAGTGTTCACCAGCGCCACCCTCATCCATAGCGGAGGATGTGGAACCTCCTGTTATACCGCAAGCTGGTCCGGAATCCGTCAACCCTGTAGCGCTACGTGGCATGTCGAATCACGCGGGACCATGAATCTTTAGGCTCGAGGTTCTAGTCTAACAGTGCTGCGTTAAAAATAAGCACGCACGCACCATCCGGAAGTGCTGTATCCCACGATGGTGCTGGCATTTGTGCCCTGCGCCAGCTCCTGTATGCACGTGACGCGTAGCTCGGGTTGCTGGGGTTCTCCGTGCTGGGCCCGGTGGACGCGCAGCTGCCGGGACCCGAACACGAAGCTTCGCCGGCCATCCAGACTGTGCCAGCGACGCGGGCCCGAAGCGCTCCACGGGGGGAAATGACAACCCGCGCTGGGCTGCCGGCCTTCGTTGCGCGGAAAAAGAGAAAACAATTACGGCCCATTTGCACAGTTAATCAAATGCGAAGTAGGTGCGTAGCACTGCTTAGGAGCGGAGGTAAACACATGCTGCTTCACGACGCGGCGAGCAGCTCGGGTCCGAGGTCCAGGGAACATCGCACGTGCACGTCTGCTGTCCGTGAAGGCTGAAGAGTGACTGATGCGAGAGGAGAGATGCCGAAGTTGAGGACGCGAGCGACACATGACTGCTCACTCAGGAGTAACACAGGCTTGTGCAACGCTGCCAAGTGACGGCCACCACGTCCGCAACTGACACAACCCTCTCTCACTGTCTTACTCTCACTGGGTGCACCTATGCGGCCGCGCCGCCCCGTCAATTTAAGTCGCGTGATGCGGGTGTCGCCACTTCCCCTTCCTCCTCTTCAAGTTCAAGGAGAGACGGATGGACAGAGAGAGAGAGAGGGCGGCTTGTGCTGGAGCTGTGCGGCCGCTCCGCCTCCTCAATGCTGAGCTGCGCAACGCACGCGTCGCATCGTTCTCTTTCTCCCCTTCAAGTTCACGAAGAAAGAGAGAGAGTGAGCGGCTTCGGACAGACATCCGCGAAGTTCGTGATGGCGGCTAATAGGGCTACGCACTAAAACAGAAAGGTGTCTTTTTTCGACTACGACTTATCATGAGACATCAGAAAATGTCCAGAATCACCAGAAGATTGACTTTCTCAACTTGTGTTTTTATCTTTTGAAAGTTCTTCGCTCAGTTTATGATACAGATCGGAAAAAAGTGATCCTCGAGTTTTGCCAGTGTGCCGGAGTATATCACATAAAAGGGCTCACAATGAAGCGAAGCATCAGCAATTGTAGCGTATGTATTTTTATTGGTGAAACCTTTAAAATATTGTACTTCTACCATCAAGGGCAAAGGCGGCGTTTTGAACAGTCTCGGCTCGCTGGCGCGCATAACTTAAATCTAGAGAAGACGCGCGAGTTTTAACTTCACTTTAAATCTTATAAACTCAATAAATGGGGGGGGGGGGAGTAATTAACAGTGAAATCGCTTCGCAAGTGAACGAAACGAAAACTAAAAAAATATATCAGAGGAACAAGGTTGGTACTTCTTCCGACAGACAAGTACACTGCAGCCTCTCAATTATTTATTGTTTAAAAACATCGTACAGGCATATATAATTCGCTCAGTCAACCGTCACTCAATCAGTGACTTAACACGGTGCGAACAGGGCTTGCTCAGTATGCACCAGTTCCAGCCTTTGTGTAGTATAAATGAAATTATTTTTCTCCGTCTCTGGGGTTCTTGAAAGCGTGTTATGATTCTTGCGAAAACTCACTGCGAAAGATTCGGTAAGATAGGGGAGAAAAGTTCCAAACCACCACTGACAAGTATAATGAAAAATTACAGACGGTTTAACATATAGATTCCGCGAAATATCGTGCAATACCGCCTGCCACACTGGTTTGGCATTGCTATGCTCAACTAAGCCACGCATTAAGATCCGCAGACTCCCACTATCACCAGCGTCTAGCCCTCTGCTGCTTTCAGCGTTCAGTACATTAATATTCTGCCAACACTCCGAAAGAGGCCTGGTTGGCACCCATCGTAACCGAAGAAAGCTGGAATCACCTGTTAAACACGCACAGGCTGCACTTTGACGCGGGACGTGCACCTATTCTATAATCTATAACCGCAAGTGCTCATTTGCACACATTCATAATCGATCCAAATTATGTGAAAGACCACCCAATATTGATTCATAGCCCCACTTTAGTAAGCCATGTGAATGGGCCGCATGACCTAGGAGCTGCGTGTCTACATCGGGATGTGTGGTTGCCGGTTTGTTCGGTTCACATTTCAAAAGTGCTACCCAAGTTCGCTGCTCCTGCTATTTCGGCCGTGACATGCGGGCTCGTCATGACAGTCACACCTCTAGGGGACACCACTAGCGTCGCTGCTTCACAAGTCTGAGGGTGTCACAGATAAATCTGGTTTTGCTCAGAATGCAGGCAGGCTACTTTAATAAAAATAATTTCTGGCTTCGGATTCATGCAGTCCCCACACACGCGCACAGGTTTTTCGAACGCCTTAAATACTAGCGGGTGTCGCAGCGCCAGAGACTTCCTCGACTTTAAAAGGCCTGATTCGAGGAATGTCAATCAGCGTTATAAACATGGTCTATAGACCACGGACATTATATATAATCTCTAGTTGCTATTCTTTAGACCTATAGATTTTATCTACAGATTATATTAAACTAAAATCTACAGTCTTATTTATTTATGTTTATCTATAGATAATCTGTAGACTATTAAAAGCCTTCACTTCAACTACAGGTCATTTATAGACAGTCATATATTTTTCTATACGCAGGCTATAGACAAACGCCTAAAAGAAGTCTACGAATAAAAATTTATAAATATACCTTATTGACAAAAGTCTATAGAGTGCCTAAGAAAATGCTTGTGAGTATTCCCCCCGCGTGAATCCGGCAATTGGCGCAGCGCTTTTAAAGCGGCTCAATGAAGAATGGCAAGTGCTGCATGCGTTTCGCTTTCACTTCTGCAGGAGTCTGGACGGGAGCGCCAGTCTTAAGCTTTATCGCGATGTAAGGTTAACAATACTGGCCGCATCGGACATTTCTCTTCCTTTCTTTCAGCATTCTATGTCAAGTTTAATTGCACGTAGCACGAAGTGCTAGAGCAGTAGAAGTGGTACAAGTGGGAACATTAGCTCTATAACAATTCATCGGGTAAGCGTTTTTATATATATATATATATATAAAAA
>JAJIZL010122595.1:201608-227229 GCA_023969395.1 Amblyomma maculatum
GCTCCCGATCCACATACTGCTGCAGCCTACCTTGGAGGATTTTCAACGTCACCTTGCTAGCATGCGAAATAAGTGCGATCGTGCGGTAGTTGGAACAATCTTTGGCACTGCCTTTCTTTGGAATGGGGATGTAAACTGACCTCCTCCAATCCTGTGGCCACTGCAGGGTAGGCATTGATAATTGATTATTAGTCATTCAATAGTCGTTAAATAAATTAATCATTCATTAACTAATAATTGATAATTGATTGGCATATGGTCATACAAGCCATGCCTTCGCGCATGCTGTGGTGGTGCTCTGTGATTGGTCGAGACCTCTATAATGTCATCCCCACCTCAGCCAATCAGAGCCGCCGCAAAAGCGTGAAACTTTTGCTGACGACAACGATGAGCCATTAAGGGCTTTCGCCTTAAAAAGAAAGGTCGTTATTTTGCCCACCAACTTTCTGTGGAGGCTTGGCAGCAGAGGTGAGGAAGTGGACATTTTTATCTGTCGTGGGGGAAGAGTTATTCGTTACTCAGGCTAAGGATGCGGAAGGATGAGGTGGGTAAGTTCGAGATACGGTACGGGGTCACCGAAGCCGAAGCAGCACATTCCCCAAGGCATGGGACAGATGCCCGCCTCCTTCCCGGCCTGTAGGCTGTACTGCCGCATTACAGCAAGTTGTCCTCCATATAGCGTCAACACTCCCAACTTTATGAAAGACCAATGTCGGCTGAAAATTTTGAGACATTGCAAGGCGAAACATTTATAATGTAGCATTCATCGTTCGGGCCGCAAATTACAACACTTAAAATAACAGCTGTTCATATATGTTTCTTTTTTTAACTGCGGAGGCCCCTCAAAGTCAGACTTATCAAACCGGGCAAATGACTGGATCCGAAGGAAAAGGCGCTGAAACGATAACTACCACAACCCCAGCCGCGTTCACCGCATGGCGAAGGCGTGCCCCACAAATACCTCTAATTAAGCCCGCCTTGAACCAGGTCGGTTCGCCCTAGCAGCGCAAAGTTGCTGAGCGTTTTTGGTGAAAGCAACGTTACTATCTAGTAACGTTGGGTGAAAGATACTGAATTGGGCCACTCTGGGCAATGCTTTTTAGAGGTTTTCTTCCTTGTCCATCTGCATCAATCCCTCTCGGCAAGAGTCGGTATATCCATTTATCAGATGCATAGGCCCCGCCGGTGTAGTGCAGTGGTAACACGCCCGACTACTGTGCCGGAGCACCCGGGTTCGAACCCGACCTCGGCGGCTGTGTTTCGATGGAGGCGAAACGAAGAGGTGTCCGTGTGCTGTGCGATGTCAGCGCACGTTAAAGATCCCCAGGTGGTCGAAATTACTCTGCAGCCCTCCACTACGGCTCCCTTTCTCTCTATCCACCTTCACTCCCACCTTCCTCCCTTCCTTTACGGCGCGGTTCAGGTGCCCACAGCTACAAGTGTGACAGATACTGCGCCTTTCCCTTCCTGTGAATTATTATTATTATTATTATCAGATGCATAGCATTTTTCAAGTTTACGTGGCCCCGGTGTTTTTTTAAAAAAGTTCCTTATAAATGATGTGTGCCATTTTGAAACAGGACAGTAAACCCGATACACGAAGTTCACTGAAACCTTTCTTGGTACACGACACCCCTAGGAAAATCGAAGTCCTGCTGAAGTCTTTGCTTAACACAAAGATATACTAGCATACTATAGATGCCATTTATTCAGACATATTGTAAGGTATAAATTCACATGCACTTCTGTCCAAAGCGGGCTAGTAATGAGATGGAGAATAAGGTACAGTAATGAAAAAAAAAAAAAAAGCTACATCTGTTGTGAGCGTTATGCTGTCAAGAGGTTGAAATAAAATTGATTGATTGATTGATTGATTGATTGATTGATTGATTGATTGATTGATTGATTGATTGATTGATTGATTGATTGACATCTGCGAGATCGCCGCTTCCATATATGCACTGAGATATTCAGCGGAATATAGCGCAGTCCAACATGAAAGTCTACTTCTTCCCACAAACACGTGCTCAAGAACTCGCTTTAGTCGTACAGAGCCGGCTAGGGGTTTTTCAAAAAGTGCCACTGTTACTAGGCGGCCGCTGAAAAGCTATTTCCTTTCACAACCTGGCTAAAAGCCGGGAGCGCAGGATTTTAGTCGAGTTGTGAAAGAAAAGCGAACGACGCAGACCGCGTACAGCCACGAGAGAGAGAGAGCGGTCAAGCTAATCTCTCCCCGGGACTTGTGTCGCAATTCACTTTGACGCATTAAAGTTCTGCTCCCGCCCGCGTTTCTGTTCGTACCGTCTCTGACTACTTTCTATTTGTTTGCTGCTTGATGCACATCAGCGGCCCATGCAAATGAGGTGTGCCCCTTTGGTGGTCATGATTTCGAAAGTTAACGTCGCGCGTGCTGCGTAATGAAACAAACAGAATAAAAGAAATCAATATAAAGCAAAAAAAAGAAAAACGGTACCGGCGGCTCAGACTTCGCGGTGTAAAGTGTGTTTGCCGTTCGGTCGTGGTGGTCGCACAATCGGCGGACGTGGAAAATCCAAACTACGCCTCTGCGGTAAAATTTTCGCGCACATTATAAATGACCCCAGGCTAATGGCAGGGATGATACGCCATTACGAAACTGCTGAGAGCCTCAGCTTTGAGAGATTTATCATTATCCTTTCGGATCGATACTAAGGAAAAGGAAGACAAAATTTTTCTTCTTCCTTTTATCCACTAGTAGGAAATCCAGAGTACTCATATGCAACAGCAGTTTATTTATTTATTTATTTTATTTTTATTTTTATTTATACTGCAGGCAATAAAAAGGCCCTGGCAGGAATGGGGCACAATCGAGCATCGTTATACACCTGTACAGTACATTTTTCCGTGGAAGGAAGAGAGTAGAAGGAAAGAACACATTTTGATATATTACAAAAAGTAGACGTTATTGCTATTGAGTTATTGAGTTTGCCACAGATCTCCCTACCGTCACCAACTGCCGTCATCTATCGGCCTTCAATGGCGAACAGCGTGTAAGAGAGCGCGAATGTTTTCCTTTGTAATTAGTAGAAAAACTAAATATTCCTGCTAAATGGTACGCGGCGACGTTGATAGTGATGGCTTAGTCCCCTGCATGCTGCGGAATCTTCCAAAGTGTTCCCTGCGCCCTCACCGTGGAGTTTTGACGTCCCATAGAAAACCAATGAGGTTCGCCAAACATTCGAAAACGGAGCGGCAATTTCTGATTGCCGCTCGAACCGTCTGCTTCCATGCGCAGCACAAACTAGAAGCGCATGTCCATATCTCTTGACCTTGTCCTCGTGGGTGGAACACGCCAAAACACGCAACGGGCAAAACTCCCCCGTCAACCGCTGTCAACGTCGTCAACCAGATCGGCCTTACTTGCAGCTGCTTCACTTCGTCTTTAACGTGCTCCGAAACCGTCGAAAACAATGCTGCACATACTGCGTATACTTACAAGAGAACTAGACTACTCGCGTTGCAGTGCAATACAATTTGAGCAACCTCTCCCCCTCCCCACCAGTCCCTTTTTGTCATCACCGCCAAAAGCACTGTTAGCTAAACTCGGACAACTATGCAAAAATGGCCCGTGCCAATGATTCATGCATTTTTTAAATTTACTAATAGCTCGCAGATCGACCGATCTGTGCACAAATGTGTGACGTCTCCAAGGGAATACTCCAAACGTTTCGCTCATTTCTGACTTGCTGTTTTCTCGGCAGCAGGCGAGTATCCTTGGCCGCGCCGAGCACGAAGGTCGCGCGCGATGAGCACGCCGTCTACTGGCATTAACGGAATGCATGAACGGCGCGCCGGTAAGTTAGTTACTATTTTAGTCGAGAGTAATTCCACCATCTGCGTTTCAAGTCGCCCTCTCCCAAGAGGTCGAATTTGAACTCGCCTGAAATAGGCATTCTTTTGAAAGGAGGGCAGACTCTTGAAAACGCAAGGAATGAAGTACGCGGCCAAGCTGCAGCTTCTATCGTAATTGTACCTCTGAACTATGGAATGTACTTATGGCGCCATTTATGAGGACGGATTATCTACGCAGACATTTCCTCGGGATCACCTTACAAGTGAAGGCAGAATGTCGAGGAAAGATTCTACGCGGGCTTAAGAAATCTGCTGCAAAAAAAAAAAAAAATAATAAAAATAAAGAAGAAAGCAAAGCAGCTGAGCGGCTTGAACAGGAAAGAAGAAATACTGATTCTCAGGCAGATGTTTTCGATATCAGCATCTATTATTTCTCATAATGACGATGAAAAGAGGCGAATAGAAGTGTATTAAACGAGACCGACACGTTCAGTGACTCAGGAACGACTAATGTTTATTAGCGCCGTACCGAAAGTGCCCTAGCATGTTGCCAGACTGGATGGCGTGCGTCGTACAGTTTTAGCGGATACCGATACACAGGGTACTCGGAAAATCACAGAGTGACGCGATTCTCTAGGCCTGCCAAGTAGGCGCTGAAGCGCCTACCACACGGGGCAGAGTTCTCGTGGAGAGCCTCAGTTTCTCCGTTGCGATACACGAGGCTTATCAAGTGAGATGCACAAGATTCGCCGGGCCGCACTGTATCCGTGCGTCAGCTGTGCTGTTGTAGGAAAAGTGAATCATTCTTTTAAGAGTGGGTCCACGAGATGCTTTTGTGACGCACAGTCCAGGGAATGAACGTCTGAGGAAAATGAACGTCTTTCCCATGCAGTCTCTCTCACCATTTACCCAGGGTGCTCTCTAAGTGAACGTAGAGGCCTGGCAAATACGCATTTAGAACACACTAAAAAAACAAAGGTAGCCACACATTCATTAAAATAGTTACTTCAAGCAGGCGGCGCAAACGCTGTAGGCCACTCTGTAGGACAAAACCGCCTCTACGCTACGAGCACCGCCGCCAAGTTACGGGGGGACCAAGGTCAATCAGTGCGCATGTCGATGAGACCAGACATCCATACGCAGCGTTTATTTTTCAAAGTTGACGAATTTTTCTGAAGGCGGGCGCTGCGCGCGTTAAAGGTACTCAAGGAAGATACGCAACCTTCTTAAAATGCGTTGAGGATACACGAGAGCCTGCGGCGCGGTTCGTGACTACGTGGTTTCAGGGTGGGCTCTGAAAGTAAATATGATAATAATTGGGTGCAAGTATTTTGATGAATGTCGTTTTCAATATTGATTTTTGTTCTGTGATTGCACAGAGACGTCACATCTTACTTCACTAATTTCGCTATTGTATTACGGCACTTATGAACAGTAAAGTGAAATAATTTTTTTCTGCTTACTGTGTAAATTACATAGTGGAGAATTCACTCAAGGTGACACTGTTGACTGGCACATCTTTAAACATAATTTGCGTTCACCTTCCTCTTTGCATCTCGAGACATTTTGACCATCACATGATTGTATACTTCTCAACGTAGGCTGCCTGGGATATATTCACCTTGCGATAGTTGCAATAGTTGCAATTACACCAGTGGTCAATTTTCAGCGTCACATCGCACGGAAGTGACGCTAAGTAGCGAGCACTTCGTAGCTATCTTCGATTTTTTTCCTACGATACGGGATCCACGTCTTTGCCCGCATTCTGGCGCCTCTTCCGAAAGACATTCAACCAGTTGAAGCCAGGGACCGAACCTACACCCTCGTGCTCGCTCACCCAAAGATATCTCGGTCGTTCCCTTGCCTCCGGGCATCGGATTTCGACTGCAGGGGAATGTGCACCTTAAAGCATTCCTAGCTCGCATGCATTTCTTCAATTATTTTGCAACATTTCCCGCGCACATTGCAGAATGAATGGGCTTTTCACGAACCATTCGTAGAAAGCCGCAAGCCGCGTAAATTGATACTAGTGGGAGGCCGCCACAGCTCTGTCCGTAGGGGGTCGCTGCGGTTCCTCGGTTCTGTTTTGAAGCTTCTGCGCAGCCTCGGGCCTGAGTAAAAAGGTACAGATGTAGGGAAAGAGCACAGCGCCGGAAGTGCTCGCGAAGTTGGAATGCTGCAGTCCAATGGCTGCGGCTGTGATTACGGCTACGGATACAATGCCGCTGTACTGTTCATGTGAGGCGCTCTGCGAACGGTCGGCGCGGCTCTGAAAACCGAGCCCCGTTCGCTGCGGGATATACGAATGGGAGGGCGGACTATCCGATTGCCATTTCAATTTAAAACCGAGAGCCTGTCTCTCTTTCCGCTTGGGTTTGGGCTTCGGAGAGAGCCACCAAAGAAATGAAAGCAATCAGCTTCGCATCAGATCTCCATCAGCTGGCGTCGTATCGGAAGTAGATGCCGCCGCCGCCCGCCCTCCCCACCTCCCTCAACTACGCCTACGCTCCTCTCACCCGGCTACGCCTCTGCACGACCAAGATTTCTTTTGAAACCCGCTCTCGGAGCGGCAGGACAGCCAGCCACGCGCGGCGGGAAATTTGAAACCTCGCCTATCGTTGTTTCATTTTATTCTCTATAGGCTTTCCCTTTTCCAGCGTGCCGTTCTCTCTCCCTCACCTCTCTATACTCTTCTCATTTCATTCCGCTTTTCCCGAATTACCTCAGCCGAGTCGGCGGCACACTGGCTCTCTGTTCTCTCTCTTTTTGTTTTTTTGCGCTCCACGCGCGTTTCACGCCGGAGTGGTTTCTCGACGACAGCGCCGCCCTGGTGGCGGCGGAAGTGGGCGATTCGAGGCCACTTCTTTTATGCTCGGCGCGCTACGCTAAACAGCCAATCTGTTACGTGCGACTCGAACGAGGCTTTGATTCCCGGCTTGCTCCGTCTTTTCTTGGCACAGTCTTCTGGATTCGAGCGGGGTACAATTTTCCCGTCGTGGCTGTGTACGTTTCCCACTTTTTGTGCTGCTCTGGTAACGTGAAGAATGAACCCTTGAGAAACCACAAAGAAAGATTAATGTTTTTTTTTTTTTTTTAATTAAGAGAAGAGAGCCGACGTAGGAACTTCTGACATGCCACTATACAATAGGTTGGCAGTTTAGAGAGAGAAAAGCCGTACGAAGAGGACCAAGAGAGGGGGGGGGGGGGCGTATTAATGAGTAGCGCTACATTTATAAGTAGCAAGGCAGAAGAACAAGACTACCGGTGGTACATTATCGCTGCCAGTGGAACCTTGCGCGTGTTTAGTTTTTCGAGGTTGGAACAACAAGTTGCATTTAGGAACCAGCCTCGGAGTATTCAGGCCAGAAATCATGACAGTGTTTCCATTAATTTTTTCAGTCACTTAAACAGTACATATTGATATAATAAAACTCGCAAAAAAAAAAAAAAAAAACGAGAGGACATACTCTGCATGGAGTAACAACCGAAGTACAAGCACACAGTGCTCTGGCGGTGATGACTTCTTTTCTTTAGAGAACTAGGTTTCTAACGCCATGCTATTCGCAAGCAACGCTTAACACTATGTTCGCCACCTGCGTCGGCACTGTAACATCTGGATGCAAAATTATGATTATTTGAAGATCGAAAGGCGGGAAACACACAGAAATTACAGGAGCGCGCTTATGTCTGCTTAAGAGCGGAATTGGAGACCACATTACATGACTATTTTAACTGACTGTATCGTATTCGTTATATCTACTATCATCGTAATCATCATCACTATCGCTACTATAATAATTACCACCCAAATGCAATTTCATTGTCATCATTACTAATTCGCCCCTCCTCGGTGATGCAGAGGTTAGGGCGCTCCACTGTTGGGGATGCGGGATCGAATCCCGGCCGCGGCGGCTGCTTTTCCACGGAGGCGAAAAACAAGGCGCCTGTGTGCTGTGTGATGTCAGTTCATGTTGAGGAACCTCAGGTGGTCGAAATTTCCGAAGCCCTCCACTGCGATGTCTCTCATAGCCTAAGTCGCTTTGGGACGCTAAACCCCACAAACCAAACTATTCTACCATAACTGCAGCATCATTATCATCACTACTATCATCATTATCGTTATCCTTAATTAGATCGTCATGTTACGTCGCTACTGTCATCCTCACGCTAGATAACGAGATTACGATCTGCTTCTCATGAGACAGCCATGTGGTTTGCACGCTCAGTTGGGGATCGGTTGGACAGTGGTTAGATTACCGGTGGCAACAGATTTTTTTTCTCTTCAGTGTTATTTAGTGCGAAAATTTCCTACTACTATTTCAGGCAACATTCTCGACAAGTCAAGAAAGGCTTCCGCGTGAAAACGGGCAAGGCTCAGAAAAACCGCGAGCTCTGAAACGAGACAAAGACACTCACAAAGCAACGGTAGCTGTCGCCGTCCGAGTACGGCAGGGCGTGCAGTTTCCTCTGCACCATCTTGCCGACGAGGTAGTAGGCCGAGCCTTCCTTCCACGTCGCCAGGCACGTCAGCTCCTCCACTGCGCACCAGGTAACGCGCAATCTCCGAACACTTGTCGCGGCTTCGTGCGCACTTCATGCAAGACCTCGCCGTGCTCACATGACGGCGAACCGAATTTTGCCCTTCTTTCGCCGGTAAGGTACATGTACCATATCGTATACGTGTGGTAAAGATAAGCGTATAGTGAATCCACGCGACATTGTTTTGCACCATTCATGTGTACCCTTGTTATGAGCCCTTTCTGCGCACTTGGCAAAAGCGACACTGACTATTTTGTAGAGTGTGTAAAAACCTCAGACAATTGATGGTTGGTTGGTTGGTTTGTGGGGTTTAACGTCCCAAAGCAACTCAGGCTATGAGAGACGCCGTAGTGGAGGACTCCGGAAATTTCGACCACCTGGGGTTCTTTAACGTGCACTGACATCACACAGCACATGGGCGCCTTGCTTTTCGCCTCCATCGAAAAGCTGCCGCCGAGGCCGGGTTTCAATCCCGCGTCCTTGGGAACAGTAGTCGAGCGCCGTAACCACTGCGCCACCCCGGCGGGTGAGACAATTGAAGTGACTTGATAGGGGTTTCGGTTGTAGACCTCTTTAAATGTGTCTTTTTTTTCGACCTTCATAATATTGTTCCGCAAATTCTCGCGCTTATGTTTCCCAAAAAGCCTTTAGGTCTGTTCAGTTCTTGTGCAGTTCAATGTAACCACTTCATGCTTGTGCTTGAAAATAGTCTGCAGTATTTGAAAACAGTATTAATTATTACTAATAATAACAATGCGCCTAATTTCTCCAACAAACCCGCCGGGGTGGCGCAGTGGTTACGACGCTCGACTACTGTTCCCAAGGATGCGGGATCGAATTCCGGCCTCGGCAGCCGCTTTTCGATGGAGGCGAAAAGCAAGGCGCCCGTATGCTGTACGATATCAGTGCACGTTAAAGAACCCCAGGTGGTCGAAATTTCCGAAGTCCTCCACTACGGCGTCTCTCATAGCCTGAGCCGCTTTGGGACGTTAAACCCCACAAACTAACCAAACCAACCAATTTCTCCAACAGTTATTTATTGTCACACAAGTTTCAATTTGCTTCAACTCCCTATGATTTCTTCCGACGAATTAGAAGGCACAAATTATACATTCAACGCTTGAAATTAAAACTAAGCTTTTATCGCTGGCCGCTATTTACGTCAGATACCCCTGCGATGCTTTTACTGTTACTGTAAAAGCGGGAGCTGTGAGTGCGTGAAGGGGACGTGTGCGTCGAAGCAGTAGGCAGGTCCTCACCGCTGCTCTCTGTGCCCTGAACATCAGCGCAGGCCTGGAAGCGGAAGAGAATGCGCCAGTCCGCGGAACATGAGTCCACCGTGGACACCGGGTGCCGGCACTCGCCGTGTCCCCGGTTGTAGGTGAACGTCAGCGGGCCACGGAAAGGGCACGCCACGGGGGAAGCCTCCACTGCAGTGAGTAGGGGACACGAAAGGGTCAAGTAGGGAGGAGTGAGAGGGCGCCAACTGTGGCCTGGATATGTAACGTGGTGGGAGGGAAATCGACGCCGCCATACGGGAGAAAAAAAGCGAATGAGACCACGAACTCGTCAAGTCAAGAAACAGGGAACCTAGATGGTTCCAACAAATATCGAAAAAAAAAAAGAGGGTCAAAAGCAGAAAAACTCCTGGGGCGAATGCAAGACGGGAAGAATTAGATCGATAGGTTTATGAAAGGAAAGGCAGAGAGGTTGGCCGGAATGATTAAAATCTGACCTGCTACTCTGCACTGGGGAAGGGGAAAGTGAGAAGAAAGAGGACCATGATGGGTGGTGATGTGGGAGAAGGTATATGAAAATATATACAAGCACGGCAACTTGCTTTACAGGCGCGAGTCAAGTCCGGCTGCGCACAACAAAAGGGCAAAGAGCCCGCACGGCCTGGACACCCTTCACCTTGTCCTGCCAAGCGCCCAGCAGCAACTCCTCCGACAGATGCCTCTTGTCGAAACGTTTCAAGGAAATGGCTAGCACTTTCAATTCACGCGCATACACTGGGAACACCAATAATATAAGGTTCACAGTTTTGGGGATGCCACAGTTGAACATTCCGCGGAGTCCACCTCTCCAATTCTTCCTTAGATGAAAACGGAGACCAAACTGACTGGGTTTTAAGCCTGAGAACGTTCTGGCCTGGAAGAACCCACAGCTATAGGTAGACAGTACAGTCGACGTCACCCTTGCGTAGAGCGCCCGGGAGACACACGTCACTGCAAATAAGGTTAGATATTGCCCCAGTTGATAGGTTCTTACGGCAACACTCGTGTGATAGTGGTTCCTCAGATAGCCGCAACCAAGGTAGACACTAGCACCTAGTCCAGAAGTCTGGAGCTGGAGTCTATTTTCGGCTTTTGTATCCCGATATGTCTTGCTCGAGCGCTCTACACAAGGGTGATGTCGACTGTACATTCACATTATCCTGTTCCAGACTTCCTTTCGACAGCAGCACCTTTGTTCAGTGCCTACAGAATGTGAGACAGATATTAGGAGAAACTAAAGCACTCTAGAAACGTCGTGGCTTACCCCTGAACAAGGAATGAAGGTGGGCGTCCACGTTAAGCAGGTGGCAGGCCTCTTTCAGGTTGTCGAATTCATCGCAGTAGGCTGCGGACAGAAAGTGTCAGATGAGAACGGTTAGACATAACGAGACTTTCCACTCTTTTTCGGTGTATGATGTCACGAGTTTTCAACCAGTAGAAGTACGGCCCGTGCAAAGTGCAGAAGAAAGATTTGCATGCGTACTTTCTCGGGAATGCTGAATTGGGCGAGTTGGTGCATTTGCATTTTAGGAAACGTAGCGCAAAGAAGACAAGGACAAAATGAGGGATACACACACGAGCGCACTTACTTTCTCGGTACTGCAGAACGTTCTCGTGCTTCTCGTAGATGGCGACGCAACGAAAGCACCGTTCCCTTCTGCAAATAAAAAAAAAACAGAAAACGACGGCCATTAGCACCAATTACAGGCGCAAAGGTTGCTCGTCTTAACCAGAAAACATGATTTCATACACCGCCGAATAGACCAACACCGATCTGTGACGTAAGCACGATGCGGTGGCGCTTCTGTCGCCAGACTGGGCCAACGGGGGGTGAAAAGTAGTGTTAGCGCCTATAGAAATGCATGAAACCGAAAGATTTCACAGCAGGTTTCTCATTTTACAGGGTACATATGATGTCGTTATTTAGCGCAGAGCAACCATGAACATCCTAGAACAGATCACGAAGGTATCAAATCTCATTACCGAGGCGAAGTATTTTTAAGACACCGCAAAACGTATGGGGGGTGTGAGTTGAAAGGGCGACCCATAAAAATACATGTAAACACAATTACCGCACCATTTTGACGGTTCAGCAGCGTTGAACCCTTCTCATTTTTTGGTGAACGTCTTGTACGACGTCCCGACGTCATGTTTCATGACACACTACATTCTCTTGCAAGTAATGCAAGTCTGACGACTTGCGGGATCATTCACAGCACGATAAACTGGCCGCGCACAGTTGCAGACGACCATGAACCACCGGCGCTGTCGCTAGCAGACGCTGCGGAGCTGCAGGAGGCCGCGGTGGGTATCGCCAGCTGCGCTGTCGTCTGCTGCAATGCGCGAATCTCATTCGGTCCATATTGTCGTATGGCGTTTTACAACTGCTTTTTAAATGCAATTCTGTCTAGGACGTATCTCTGGAGCGTCGACAGTATTATCAAGCTTATTTGCCCTACACGGCAGCATATCAGACTGTAAGCAAAACTGTGCGATTCGCTACACACAGTTTGCCTTTTGGCGGTGTCTGGATTCATAACACAGGTTATTCGGGGAGTTTTAAAAGTAGACTGATTCCGTAACGACGCACCATACTTTATCACACACTTCTTCAAGGCGCTGGTCAACGTTTTACGACCAGCCACCACTTCTGATGCTCTGCGAAATGAGAAAAATGTTCCGGTAAGTTGTGTTTACAAGTATTTCTTCGGGTCGCCCTCCAAACTCGCACCCTAAATGTTTCGCGGTATTTTAAAAATACTTCGACTCGGCAATGAGATTTTATATTTTGACGATCTGTTCTAGGATGTTCATAGTTGCTTTGTACCGAATACCGGCATCACAGGTACCCCGTGAAATGAAAAAACTGCTTTGGAATATTTCGATTCCATGTATTCCTATGGACGCTAACCCTATTTTTCACCCCCAGTCAGCTGCGGCGCCGCGAGCGTCCCGCCCCCTTTGTTTGTAAACACGGTGTTGGTCTATAACCTCGTAACGAAGTACTTCGCCTCGCAAGGCGGTCGTTTTGTCCAGGAAAGAGCTAATGCGAAGCGCACGTAATGGTATACGGTAGGTTGCATGGTATTTGGGATCTAATGTCCCGAGGTGACTCAGGCTGCGGTGGAAGCCGTAATGGAGGGCTTCGAATTCATTTATACCATCTGGGATTCTGTGACCTATTACACTGACATTGTACAGCATGCCGTTCAGAGGAGCCTATTGCGTTCAGCCTCCATCTAAACGCGACCGCTGCGACTCAGTGTGTCCCAGGGTAGTGTTGCCGAAGTGCATTGTTAGTAGTTTGAAACCGATTTGCGATTGCCAGTCACCTTGTACTTCTCCGTTCTCAGCCACTCCTTCGTTTTAGTTTCCGTGTGTAACGCACTATTCTGACTTCAGTGTGCTCGGACATAAAGCCTCGGACCTGTGGATCGCCGACCGCGGAGTTTCTCAAAATTCCTTATACAAAGGGGCAAAAGAGGGACGTCATTTGTTGGAGTTTCTTGAAGAGCCCTTCATATATCGCGAGAATACCAGGTAGCGGTAGAGCATCTTTGGCTAGATGCTCTAATATCAGAAACGTGAAACTGCCGCGGAATCAGAGCTGCGCGGCGATACAGCGGCTATTTCAAAATTTTCAAACGCCACAGTGGTGCGAATGACGACTGGGGATCAGATGACCAGATTATAGAATACACCGGTGTTGAATGAGATTGACACGGCCTATACACAAGAACCTTATTTTTCTGCAGCGAAAAAAGAAAAAAATCTCGGAAGTGTTAACATTCGTTTACGGATCGTTTCTAGTTAGTTGTCAATGCACTTAGCTGACCTAGTTTCCTTTCATTAGCGTGCAGGGTATGACGAAAGCGGCACGCCACTCTGATAATGTGGGGTCGTGTGCGCATCAAGTAGATGGGTGCAGCATCAGAATCAACATTTTATAACTTTATTACTCATCTTTAGTTGCGCTCCAAAAATGATGAGAATCATCGATGATGTGCAATATCGGTGCACTAAAGCGGCCGCAGCACCCTGCACCTCCTCTGACATTATGTTAAAGCCAACCTGACATCAATTTAAAGGCCCCTTTTAACCAAGTCATATGAATATGCATACGCGGACTAGTGACCCAGGATACCATGATCGCCGTGGGTTTGACTCCGATATCAACATTCCGTATAAAATGAGCTTCCTGAGTAGGCAGTAGCTACCAACTCGACGATGTCATCTCCTTAGCTATGTCACTCATCCCTACGACCAATCACTGTCGTGTCATGTCCCCTACCAACTACCACCTGTTCAAGGCATGCTGGTGTTGTTTCCGGGTTACGAGGCTGCAACGGTCGACAAAGCAGCCCACGCCACCGGACATATTTTTCCATATATAGATACAAGGGGCATATAAGAAAAATATGTTCTATATGGGCCTATACTGGGTCTATATATGGGGCTGTAGGGACCTATACTAGCTCAGGCGTTAAAACGGTCTCCTGACGGCGTGGCAAGCAGCCGGCTCCGACTTGGGATATCAATTAAAGCATCATTGAACGAGATCATCTTTGGCGGAAATCCGCCTAGTTGGGTTCTTGAAAAAAAAAAGTTGAGAAAACGCTAACACAAACCAAATAAAATTACAAGAGTTCTACGCTGCTGAACCAAATATTGAGCGAAAGCATTAGCTGCGGGTGACCGAGCGTTCTTCTTCTTCTCTTTTTCTTCTTCCTCAGCCCAAATATAAAGCCCTGCTTTAACCAACCCGTATGAACGTGCCTTAGTGACCTATAGGGGTAATGTGAATGCCAGGGCCCTAGCAGGCTGATTCTGACATAACCGTCCTATGTGAAACGAGATAAGTTGGCAGCTCCTGATAGCCCATCTCTCGCTTTTGTGTCACGTGGGGTATGACGTCACGCGCTGCGCCGTGGCTGCGACCGCTTTACGCCGACCACTTGAGCTGGTAGCCCAGCTCTCACACTAGTGTCGCGTGGGGTGTGACGTCACAGCGTTACGTGGGTGCGGCCGCGCTACGCCGACCGCTTGAGTTGGTAGCCCAGCTCTCACCCTAGTGTCACGTGGGGTGTGACGTCACATCACCTGAGTGCGGCCGCGCCACGCTGAAGGCTCGAAACCTAGAGTAGTATTTCTTTCGCAATAAAACGTTCATTACAACCCAACGTTTCGGGACCAGCTCGGTCCCTTTTTCTGGGACGTCTGAAGTACGAGCCCGCAGTAGGAGACAGAGCCTCCAAAGTAGCCTTCGATACGTTGGGAAAGGGCAAGTGTTGGTCGCTGCCTGCTGCTGCGGGCTCGCCCTTGAGGAAGGGACAAAGCTGGTCCCGAAGCATCTGGTCATAATGAACGTTTTGTTGGTGTTAGTGTCCTAAACTTTTTAAAACAGCATTATGAAGGTGTTGGCGCGCTTAGGTTGACAATGACGTCACATTTGCACCCAAAAACAAGTAAAACGTGAGGAAAGGGGCCTCTTCTCGGTTTGAAAGTAACCAGCGCGCAAAAATACTGGAAAGAAAACAGGCAACAAGTCGCTTACAATGATAACTAGGAAGGAAAAAAAATAAATAATGGTGGTGGTGGTTTGGGGGGGTTTAACGTCCCAAAGCAACTCAAGCTATGAGAGATGCCTGCTGTGCTGTGCGACGTCAGTGCACGTTAAGAACCGCAGGTGGTCGAAACTAGATAATAGAGCAATTCACATAGCCAAAAAGCTTTAGAGTAAAGCCAATGTGTTTGTGTTAGAGGCAGAGCATATTCATTCAAGTTCTGGCGTGTTACGAAATTAACACTCTTTTGCTTGCCGCGGCGGTTAAAAGAGCGGGATAGCCTTTTTAATAATGCTCATCACCATACGAAGTTTTAAACCTCAACCGGAGGGTATTTTTCCGAGCTTTATAAATTCTCGTTTTTCTCCCACTGCTAATCTTTAAAGGAGAGATGTGTCGCTAGCAGCTGAATGTTTTATACACACAAAAGGTAGTCGTAACAATGAAACTTTCACCGGGTAGAGTTTGTTTCTTGTCAAATACGAAGAAGCCGCTGCCTGAGAGAAATGAGGGCTCTGAAGAAGCGCGTACGATACAGGCAAGAAAGGTTAAAGAGTGCGTTTGTGCTTGCCGTAAGCGCTTCTGTGTCGTGCGTGCCTCTTTCGAGCATAATCTAAGTAATTTGAAGTATACGTTACATTTTAGAAAAAGCGTTCTCGTGTGATACGATTGCGGGACGTTTACAAGGGCACTAATTTTTTCTTCTATTGCACATGCAGTTTGTGAATATTCCTACATTCCTTGCTATACTAAAACAATCAAATAAATGACAGCAACCTTAGCAGATAATGATATAGCTTAGCATTACATTTTGGGATAGTATCTCATGATGTTGCAAAGAAGACCGATAACGTGTCACCATTCGGCCACTGGGAAGCTATTATAGCATACAAAATGAATTTTATTGCGAAAGCAATACTACAGCAGCCAAAGCGAGACCTCGGATGGCCGCAGCTACGCCGTGAAGAGGCGTAGCTACGGCCTCCTCATAAAAAAAAAAAAAAAAAAAACAGCCTGCCATGACATCCGAATTCACGTTACACGTATGCCACAGGCAGGAGCTGTCAACTCGGGTCGCTCCTTTCGTATGGGAGGGTGATATTAGAATCCGCATGCTAGAACCGCTTGCATTCTCGTTACCCCTACGACACGCAGGCATGTTCATACGGCTTGGTTGAAGCGTGACTTTATATGTGGACTGGTAACTTACGTTCTCGTGTGATCATACCCTTAAAGGATGAGCTTAAGTATCCCCAATATTGTAGCACCTTACACAGATAGGGCGAGACAAGGGAATAATGTAGCAGGCAAAAGAAGCGTCCACCGTTGCTTTCGCAATGCAGCTAGAATTAACCAGAGCTAAACCACTACGATTTTTTTTAAATATTTCAGTCAGTGGTTTAAACGAAGGGAACACTTTAAGAGGTTAGACTGAAGAAATATATATTTTTGATGAAATAGGCGCGCAGTTTTTACGTACGAAAATGGCTTTAGCCTTGTATAAAATAATCCGCAAAGCGTTCTTATTAGTACAGTTTTCTATATTCTTCGGCGTATAGTTTGCGACAAGGACCAAGTAACCTGTCACGTGTACGGCGAGAAATGCGTTACTGTCATCAAAGCAGATGATGCGCTTGATTGATGAATCGCAGGTGCATGATATATATATATGCCAAAACTAAAATGGCCTGTAATGCTACCCTGTGGGAAACCACAATACAGGGATTGTATGACTGTTGTAAAGTTAAGCCATTCATTATCACTGCTTGTTGCGGTGCATGGAATAGGGCAAGCTGCACTGCCACGGAAAACCGCAGCGCTCGAGCATATAAAGAAGTAGCTTGTGATCTCACAGGTTCGACTCCTTTGAGAAATAAACGAATATGCCAATGAATATCCCGCAGTGTTCGAGCTTTTTAAATATGTATTCCCTTTGATCTGACAGCGAAAGCGCAATCAGACGACGCTTACGAAAGACAACCTGAGCCGCTCTGGTGATATTGTGTTTTCCTTGAAATCGCAGGACGTTTCGTAGCATTACTTTTTCGGGTAGTCGGGAAAGCACGGGCAAGATAGATAGTTTTCTGTAACTGCCAAGCTGATTTTCAAGACCTCATCTAAAACACAGACAAGAGTAATTTGCATTTCATGTGGAAATACATGGTAGTGGTAATACAAAGGTTTAACGTACGCGTAATACCTCGTAAATTAAGATACAACTACACTTACTAGGCTTAAACTGGAGCTAATTAATCTTAGTTTATCTGTTATTTATCACTTCCAGGCTTGCTGTCTGGTCCTTCGACTGGTTCGGAAATAAAGGGTCGTTGATGCGAACATCACTGAGGTCGTTAGGGGGAAGTACATTTCTGAGAGCAAAACATCTGCTAATTCTTTTTCAGCTACATGTACTCCGCTAACGTTGGACATATTTAACCCACTAGTTCCACGACTGTGGCTCAGGCGCTTTTAGCCGCTTCTAAGTGTCGACACAACCTCAAGCTGAAGCAAACTGGTATTTGCTGCATGCGTTTTCGGATTTCTTAAGCTCTTTACCTAAGCTGTTTTGACATAGCATAAAACCTCTCAAAGCGTATTGTGTTTTATATTTAGCAAATATATTATACAGGCTATTATTTGTGTTTACCTTAGCCCCTAGCTAATTCTTGTTCAATCTATGGTTTGCGAATGTTACGGCTTCGCTTTCTTGGTTACTTTATAAAATCAGGCTTTGTAAAATTCCGTACGCATTTTTAGAAAAATCTCGTACCCATCGCATCGTTGGCGTAACTTTCAAAAAGAACAAGCTTCTAGTTGTTTTGTTTCTTTTTTTACGACAGACTTTCAAATGTTCATTGAGTTGATAATACTTTTTTAGCTAGAAATTGGAAGGAGTCTGCGCTATTACGCTACCTTTGAGACTCGCTTGTATGACACGATTGCTGGCGATGACTGCTGATATGATACATGACTGTATTCTGTAATTAATTGCACTGTAATCAGTGCTCGCAGTAAATGAACCTATGAGCGGAGAAGTGATAGATCCACCATATTTCAAATTTCAAATTCATATTCTTGATAGAATTCAAATTTCTTGGGAGTGAAATTTCTTGATAGAACGTTTCTCACAACTTCAATCTACTGAACGTGAGTGTTTGGTAGAAGGCTCGTAAGATATTTGAGGGGAAAAAATAGTTATTCGAGGTTTCTCGCATAACAGCCTTATATTGTTCCCACTTAAATTTTAAACCTGACAGAAGCCAAGCCGAATATGGAACTTTCCCTTACCGTGCGACATTATCGCCAAACGCATTTGTTGGGCGAGGTGGTAAGTGTAAGTTTGGACAGTATGCTTTCTGGACGCCAGGGAGGTATTTATACCTGCTGGCATCCAATAAAACTTCAGTTGTGAGTCAGCGCTGTGTGGTGTCCCTCCTTCATTTCTGTCCTGTCGTTTGCGCTATAGTTATGGGTCATTTTCGCGGTGGATGAAATGGCACGATCATCACTTCTTCCGGGTAAATGGGAAGCACTCCAACTGCTGCACCCTCTCTCCCTCCCTTTTCTTACGGAGCTTACACAGAAGTCGCCATTCCGTAATCTGTCGCGGCTCAATTATTTTCCTTCTCAACCACCTACGATTTCCTTTTTTCCATCTATACAGCCCAAACAACTTCAACTTCCTCGATTTCCGCCTTCATCACCTTAATATTTTCTCCCAAACATTTCCCACCTAGATTGATTACAAATTATTTATACAAGGTATAGCCTAAATTACGACGTATACAAGAATGTTTGTATCTGCCCGAAACCCTGGTGAAATCCTTACTGTGGGCGAGATGTCATCATGAGACACGAAGAACATAAACTCGTACTTAAGCGGCCTTGTATACAGCACGATTGACTTGGGTGTTACATATTCTTACCCAGCTAAGCTTAGAAGCGGACCACCCAAGCCTTTAAGCGACTAGCAGTGCAGGCGCAAACTGTTTACCGCGAATATCTATAGCGTGCAAGCATCTGCATTCACGTGCAATCATCACTCCGCAGCCGTTCACATTCTCAACGATCGACGGCGCGCACCTGTTTGCGGCAGCGTTGGATCGGTACGGGGCATCCACGCGTACCGCTAAATTGTCTCGGGAGTACACGTGTGGCGAAGCGTCCAACAAAGCAGCGCACGCCAAGAGAACTGCACGCGATGAAAGCAACCGCCCTCAGCTTTTACGCTATCGCCGGCCGGCGCGCACTTTCGTGCCTCCTCCTCCTCCTCCTCCTTCGTCTTCTTATTTCATCATACTTGCCGTTACTGTTCTCCCTCACTACCCTCTGAATTTATTTCTCTGTGAGTAATATAATTCCATTAAGAATGTAATCACGACCGCTTCGGGCGCTGGCATTTATGCGGAACCTCGCTGCAGTGCTGTCAACACTTTTTACCGTACCCTTGCATGTGCACCATCTCTCTCGTATGCCTGATACACTGTACGCTGGTGTTTGGCAACCGGGTGCAAATATAATACCTACTCGTTGGATCTGTGTCGGTGCTCTGACTATTCCATTCTTTTTTACTCGGCCCCTAAGGGATCAGGAACTGTCGGTGCCACTCTGGCTATAGATGGTCAAAGCGCTGCTCGGGTCGTGTAACTTGTATATACGGGCAGAAAGACAGAGCAACTGCTTTCCGAGACGAAGAACTGCTCCCTGCTGTACTCCCGACGTCTTTGCCGTCGCTAAGGAAGCAGGGAGCGGACGGGGGGAGGACTGTGGCGCAGGTTCGGTCACGTATGTTCACAATCAATACCAATAACGTCACCCGGTTTACAAATAGCCGGCCCCATGCGAGCGCTGTTCACAGCGACGGCAGCGGCAGAAGCCGGAATGGCCTTGGCCGCAGCGGCGCGTCTCGAGAGCCCAAAAGATCGAAAGCCGGCCTCTGAGGAGAAGAAGAAGGTGAAGGAGGCCAGCAGAAAGAAAGAAGACAAAAAGGAAGAAGAAACGCAGGGGAGGGCAAAAGCAACCGCTATTGATCCGTCTTCGGATCCGTGCACGCCACCGTCGGCTCGAGGTATAAGAGCAGCGCGCGGCGCGGTCTCAGGCTCGGCCTTAGGGAACTAATCTTACCCGGGCTCCCCGAGTTCTTGGGCCATTAGCCTCTGACGACGAGTCGGCGTCGCGCCGGGGCCCGATGCGCGTTTCGCCGCTGTATTTACTAATTTGTAGCCGAGGAAACGCTCGGTGCGCTCTAAGGAAAGAACGATCGGCGAGAAAAAAAAAAGAAAAGAAAGAAAGCTTAAATTTATGTTTTCCGCGGCACTCGGATGGAATGGTTTCGGCATTGGGCGCGCGCAACAGAGCGAGACGCTCTCAGGTGGTTCTCCAAGTCTGCGGTGCCGGTCGAAGGAAAAGAAGGCTTCGTCACGGTTCATCGTAGGAAACGCTCCCGCCGCGGTGTACTATACCTAGCTTACGGACATCGGAGAGCAGACTCTGGGGCTTCTAAAACCAGAGTTTCTTAATGGTCAGGTTGAACACTGAACGACAGCAGTTTGTCATTTTTAAGCAAAAGCAAGCAGTAACGGCTTCAGCTTCAGTGATTCCGGATCGAAGTAACGGAGTAACGGTACCTTTGAAGAAGACGCGTACAGTTGCCGGGTAACGCAACGTTGAACATGAACAGCATGGCATTCTGTCCCAACCTTTCTATACTGTTCTTTTCCTTCGGCGTCAGCACCAGTGCTTAGGTTATAAAACCTCTGCATGAGTGTCTTCACAGATATTAGATCAACACTGCTTACAAAAGTACTGTACGTAGCGCGAACGCTTCGGGCAGCCGGAAAAATCGTCCGCGCCGTCGTCTGCTACGGTACTCGGTTCGCTTCCCGTGCCGTTCGAGAACTGCTTTCTACGTCTGCCCTGTCTAACTAGAGAGACTTTGTTCGCGAACTAATGTATAGTGCACTCAGCTGTACTATTTCGGCAGGGTCGAGCTCCGTTGATTTAGACAAACGCTAGGCTCATTCGGAGCTTAGCCTTGCGTTGTGTAGTCAAAGGGGGGAGGGGCATATGAGGCTTCATAGGATGCATTTATCGTGACGTTTTATAAGTATATCAACTTCGAAATGGCGTTGCGCACTTTTCCCTAGTCCTTTGAAAACTACTCGCAAACTGCTGGGCGCTCGACTATGCCGGGCGACCCGGATTCGATACCACCTGCAACGGTCGCGTTCGATGGAGACGAAACGAAAAGCGTACGTGTACTGTGCGATGTCAGTGCTCGTTAAAGACCACCAGGTATGTCGAACCTACTCGGAACCCTCCATTAAGGATTCTCTCATATCCTGAGTCGCACTGGGAAATTAAACCCCACAGAACAACCAAAGCAACTGTTAGTTGGCCGCCTTCCTATATAGCTGATCGGTAAAGTACGAGCATATTGGTGAACTTTGTTCCCATACGTTTTATGGACGTCACTATTTTTTTTATTCGACAAGTTTATGCGCGATCGTAGGGTAATTTCGCGTTTTCTAGATTGTACACACCCTTTTTTCAACGAAGGAACGACTTGCTAGATACACTGCGAGATCAAACGACTACTTCGAACATCTTCGCTTGCGTGCGTCCCTATTATACTTCCCTAGATGCAACATCTGCGTGGATGAAAGGATGTTAGGAGCTTTCACTTTCAGACAGGGTGGCGACATCTGCCACCAAGCTCGGCATTTAAATTTATTTCATTCTGTCTATCCAATCTGTCCAACCCAAAAGCAAGATCAACAGTTCCTTCATTTTTGTTCACGCATGAAATTTATTGATATTTCGTACTTCATCATCATTGTCAGTTCGACTATAACCACTCCAGGGCGAATGCCTATCCCATATTACTCCAATTAACGCTGTCCTGTGCTAGATGTATCCACTCGAACCCCGCGAACTTCTTAACCTCATCCGCCTACCTAACTTTCGGCAGCCTCCTACTACGCTTTCCTTCCATTGGAATTCAATTTGCTACCCTTAGCGACCACCGGTTATCATCTATTTTCACTACACACTGTGTCCATACCCATTTCTTCGCTGATTTTCACTAGAGTGTCATTAACTGCAGTTATTTCTCTGACCCACTCTGCACGTTTGCTATCTCAACGTTACACCTATCATTTTCCGTTTCATAGCTCTTTGCGTTGTCTACAACTTAAGTAGAACCTTTTTCGTTATCTTCCACGTTTCAGCCCCATAGGTAAGTTGATATTTACGTTTGACAAATTTTGATCTTGAACTTGTATTTTTAAATTACTTCCCTGCTTTTCAGTCATCAATATTGCAGTCGCTTTTTGCTAATTCAAAATCACTTTCATTACCTTCGCTGTCTCTAAACCCAAGGAACTAATTAATGGAGAATGACTAACCTTATTCGACATGTGGAGAAATAATAACAATTTGAAAAGATGCGTTCCTTCTATTTCACGGATTTACTGCGTTGTGCATGCGTTACACCTTCTTGGGTAAGTTATTTTATAGCTTCGCGTTCCAAGACACCCTGGCCGTGCTTCAAAGAGTATGACACTGCATCAAGTTATCGTATATAGATTACCTTCCTGGTTAATCTTCACCATTTTCTATACAGGTATACAATCTAGCTGCTTTTATTTTGTCTGGTTAATCCAGTTCTTACCACATGGATTGTTAAACAATAGCTTAGATCTCTTTATTCGTCCGTCCTGGTTTCCAGCATGCTTACTAGTTAAATTCCTATAGCTTTTCTGCCATTGGATTCAACGCTCTTTCTGTGTAAATGTTTAGCTACCTTAGGTACCCACCCGTTCTCGTCCTGTTCCCTCAGGCGAACTTCATATAACATTTTGCTCTAATCTCGCCATGCTTCGAAATTACCCAGCCCGTGCCACCCTGTATTATTACCTAATCGTTGGTTTTCGCGTGGGCACCTACAGCTAGGCCGCCATCGCCTTCGAAGTTTATTTCTAGCCACAATTGAACTTAGGCACAATCCCGCGTTCCTGAAACTAAGCCCTGATATTATTAGTTCTTTCCAAATACCTCTGAGTCGGTCATAACTGTTGTATCCCCTATTGTCATATGTTTCATTATCGTGGCGTATGTTCGGTGAATTTTTTTTATAGTCTTCTCGTGCGTTTTCATGTGTATCTGCCCTTCTTCTATCCTAACCTCGTTATATTTGTGTTCCGCCAACCTGTACCTGTTGTGTTGTTGGCACCTGATGAGCAGAACCATTTAATATAACCATACCTGACTTTGTGACGCTTCTTTTTCATTACCTATTTACTAGTTTGTAAATCATTCTAATTATTCGCTAATGGCACAATATCGTCCGCACACATTACATCCGGAAGCTTCTGCTCTACGACCATTACCCCTAATCGGTATACAAAGTTATAACCTATATTGTTGTTGTTTGTTGTCTTTTCTTGTAACCTTTTTTCTGTACTAATCATATAAATGATGAACAGCTGAGGGGACAATGGGGTATAGTCCTGCTTTAGGTTGTTGTGTACCTCGACTGTTGTTACAGATCTTATGCCTTCGATGGCAATCTCAAGTTTGTTAGCCTGGTGTATTTCCTTTAACAATCATATTGATTTATGGCCGATACCTTCACCTCTACTCGAAGACAGCAGCGCCATCCCAGCTTGCTTATCTCACACATCGATGTTGTCTATAACTGTCACGAGTCGGTAGGCATGCGGGTGAGCCTAGAGACACGGATAGCCGCGGGACTTAAAGCTCACAAAAGAAACAAAACATAAATGAGAAACCACCTCTATCAGTATAAATCTCGTGAGACATTCACTACACCTGACCGGGGCTGCAGTTCGGTTGCAGGGAAGTAAATCTGGCAACCCTTCGTTCACGTACTGAAGCACTACATAGGACGAAAAAAGAAAAAAAAACCAGGCTGTCGTTATGACTCGCCCTGCGGTACCAAGTTCTTTAAAAACATTTTGGAAAGATAATCAGCTCGTTCCGCATCAAAGGTTCCACATTCGTCTGGTCACGCACGAGATAGTGATCATTAAAATTGCAGTCACTAACCATGCCTGCAAGTTATTGACGTTTAAGAAACATGGCTGGTTCTATTTCGGCAGAGCAGGTAGGCGTCATGCTTCCTTTTACCCTTTTGATGCCGCTTGTTCTCATTTGACTCTATGTTGTTAACCCACAATGGTTCCGAAACGTCGATTCAACATCCTGACTTGATCGTGAGTCGGGACTTCCGAACCAACCTTTGAGTGGAAGGGCAAGAGTCCGAGTTTGTTTTCATATAAATTTTCTATTAGGCATTGAATATCTATACTTGTTTATTTCTTAATATTCTGCACTAATCGAGGGTGGATTTTTAATGGCCATGATACCTAAATGAATAATTGCGTGTTTAATATGTTTCAATTCTGCTATAATCATGTCCATGAACAAAGATCAGCGCATCAGTGACTTCTGTTGGATCATTATAGCTTAGAGCACTCAAACGAAATACTTTAAGCTGACTACGAGTGCCAGTCTGCATTATCAGATGGCCGGTAGAGCTTCGACGGATTTAATGCGGTTGCCACAACTCATTTTCCAGCCTACTCCGCTCGGTGAAGAACTGGATGGCGGATGCCATTAGCTAGCGCAGTTAAATTGATAATGAACGTCACCTTGTATACGTGGGAAGGAATGAAATATGCCGGCAACTGAGTCGCGGTGTTCATTACAGTATATCTTTTGTGCACTTGATGTGTATATAACGCTTAGTGAGCGAACGTTTTGCATCCTAAGGCGAAAGCACTGCATGAACGTAGTCGCCTCTTCCCTCATCGAAAGCTCATCCTACCCCTCCCGCAGATATACAAGCGTGACTGACATCAAGAAAATGTTCCCAATGGCATCGTTCCTGTCCTCTCTGCCAACCATGTGGCGGTTCGCGACTCCTGATGAAGGTCCGAATGAAATCTTTATAACTCCTGGCGGTCGGCGGCGAAAAATGAAAGAAAACAAAACACGCTTACAGTGCCCTCGGTCTGCAGGCAAACAAGACTAATATTTGGGTAAAGAATGTCCTGGTTCTCTGGATGACTCGAATCAGCTTTCCGAACTTTTAGAAGGTGGTAACCGCGAGCTAAGTGAGGACAAAGCCGGTCACGTGGCCTGAGTGCCATAACAGCTCCTGCAATTTCAGGCGAAACGATTTCCACACCGGCGAGTGCTTTCGTGGAACATGGGAGGAGGCGGACAAGTGACGACAGGAATGCGATTCAACGCTTTATGCGGAGGAGTCGGAAGCGGAAACGTAGCAGGAAAAAAGTAGATATAGTAAAAGGGAGCGCAACTTCCAAAAAGACAGTATGACAGCTACGGCATCGTTCAGACTGGGAGGGGGGGGGGGGGGGGGGG
>JAJIZL010122595.1:228925-240506 GCA_023969395.1 Amblyomma maculatum
CGTTGAAGCGGAGCAGGAAGGGTCGCCGGCCGACGGAGATGACGACTGCTTCCGCCGAAGCAAGGACAGCAAAAGCAACTGCGATGGTGGCGAATTGGGTGTGCACTCTGTCAGTGTCGCTTTAAACAATGCCTGGAATGCGATCGATCGAACTCGGGGTTTCGAACTGGGGGGTTGCGTAGCGAGCCGATTATGACATGGCACAACACGCAATGTATTTGTTGTTTAGATATATTGATTGACCGTGTCATACGGACGTCGACTTTGACTCTCAGCCATCTTTGCAGCTTAATTCGAAAGATAAATGGCTCCCGATTTTCTTGTCTAAGCGAAATACGACCTAATTAGGCGCATTACAGCGGTTTACCTTAATTGTTTAGCTTAGTTTACATTAGTTTCGTTCGTTTAGCTTTGAGCTAGGGAATGAGCACCACATCCTCTTTGTCTACTCGCTGCAGCTGGCGCGACTTCAACTGACTGTCATTGGTCGCAGCTAACTTTGCGCCTGTGGGCAGTAGCCGGCGCGAGGGCGTTGGCTCATCCTCATCACCCACTCCGCCGTACCTGCTGCTTCATAATGTATTTTTTTTTTCTCGAGTGACAGTTCATAGTTGTTATAGATTGGACCAACGCAGCATAAAAACGGCAACAGCACAGATTGGCAGCCATAGCGGAACTTCTGCGTTTGAACACAGCTTCTGCCTTGATACGGTTGCTCAGAGGCTTCACCCGGACATAACGGCTTTTTCTCTCAAGTGATCACATTTATTACCAGCGTCCTGAAACAGCTATTATTACAGCCCACCTTTGAACCCCTCGAGCCAGGTCCGCTGCGGTCGTTTAGTAGCCTGGGAATTCACCGAGGGAAAAACTTATCAAGTTTCTGATCAGTCTGATCTTCACAATTGGATTGATCACATAATTAAGAATAACTGTAAACTGATCACAGATGTAACAGATCGCAGTATAGATGATGGAACAAGGTGGAGACTGCGTAATGCACGAAGATCAGCGAATATCGGTGTGGTGAGAGCGACAACACAGTGATTTCACATCGGAAACTGGGCATCGTATCAATCACTGCTGAAATTTTACAGTCCTGCGAGCCAGGCCACGTTTGCAAGCCTTCTCACGAACAACCATCAGAACCAATTAACAAGCGTACTTCAAATCTTACTGTCAGGCACATGAATTGCGCGTCTTGGAATACCGCGAAACCTGGAGCGAAGCCCTCCCGTGTTCTGTCACTTTTTGTTTGAGCGATAGTCAAAAGTTGCCGTCCCAAACCGGAAGTTATGGCGTCGGAATCCCTGCATCACCGCGACTTCTCTTTAATTGTGACGTCTAGAAATCTCCATCGAGTTTATATTGGAAAACGGACATCCGTCAGGAAATCGCCGAGCATTCTGCCTGCTAATGTGGAAGCGTTTAGGAGCAAGGACAGTTCCATCCAAATTGAGTTGGAATTGGTTTATTGATTCCTCGCACAAGCGAGAGGAGGCAGGGACTAAAGGCTATGTGAAAGCCTGACAGAGGTCCCTGTCCCCCACACAGATTCTGGCATTAAAAATGAAAAACATGTATCAGTAGCAGTTTGTCATTTCACACACTGTTAGGATAAAAACGCACATAATACCGACAGTGAAAAATGGTTACAATTACTTCTACCATATACTAATTGCACAAGAAAAATTTTTATCTCACAATCATACATTTCGCACAAAACATTTTCATCTATATGGAACAATTTAGGAAAATAAAACTGATATGAATACACATGAACAGTTCCTATAACTTATGCAAAACAACCTACTGAGATGGCTATACAAAAGTTTTCATCTCAAAACCATACATTTCGCACAAAACATTTTTTTTTTCAGTCAAAATCGATTTTATTTTCTTGCCGTCCACGGTTATTTCAATTTTTACTCGGCATAAAAAGATGCACATCAATTGCTGAGAAAACTGCGTTTACAAACGGCGCACTTCTTATCCTGCCACTCGGTGCGCACTTATGACGTCAAGACTGAAAAAATCACCGTTTGTGAAAGTGAATGGCATTGTAGGCTGGCCTCAGATATCTGAAGTACGAAACTTTCTCGACGTAGACGCACTTTGCTCGGGAAAACGGTCAGTCAGTGGTAGTGACATATTTGGGCTGATTTCGTCGACATTGTCTTGCTCGCAAAAACTCTCTTTACAGTCAAACTATAAGCTTCGTCGCCAGATAAAGCGGAACTTGAACTGCTCTCAATGACCACTGTACAGGAAGGCGTTACCTGTCTTCGATGAGGAACATGTCCCCGTCTGTCTGCACGCAGGTTCCCTTGAAGGTGATCTGGGTGCGCTCGATGCTTATGGCCGGGTGCGTGCCCTTTTGGAACCACATGCCATGCCAGCGCTGGGGGAATTCGCACCCTCCTCCTCCTCGGCCCGGATCTGCGAAATGAGGCATTGTCGCGCATGTATAGCACAATTGCGCATTCACACGGGCATTGAGCATCGGGTACTATACGCTCTGCGCGGAAGTGCGCATTAAGAGGCACTTTCATAGGAACCGTTCGAGACAGCGATACTCGCAGCACTGACTGCAGGGCGAAATGTCGAATTTATTTTGAAACATTTTTCACTAATTCAGTACAATCGTTTAGGCAGAAGCCCTGAACTCAGATTTGTGAAAGGGAGTTTACGTACAGTTGTTAGAAAGCTGAGCAGTTGCCAAAAATACTTGCAAACAAGGCATAGAAGTAAGAGTAACATACCAGTGGGTCGTGAATATTTTGCGCTTAGGTCAAATTGCGCACATATACAGAATATGCAAGCTATGCAAAATAGAATGATAATGCAAAAACACTCCGTTACGAATAAGCACAGAACCAATAATGTAATAAGAGACAGACGAAACAGTTTTGAATTCTTGGCGAACATGATGGACCGGAGGTCGATTTAGTTGTCACCAGCGGAAGCCACAAATAAAGCGAGTCCAAGACCTATTTCTATTCCAAGGGGTAAAGAGAAACACGCCCCCGCTCAAACCTTTCATTCGTTTATTTTAAGGAGTAAACGAGCTAGGTGGTAATAACAACGAAAGAAATAGCTCGAAGAACAGTGAATGAACAAGAGGAGAGATGCGCGAAGAACCCGGTGTACTCCAGAGAACATTTTAAAAACGTTCAGAGTGTTGTGGAAGAATTAAATGTGACATAACTAACAGCACGACAAGTAGCCAAGTGCGTACTTCCGCTTTCCTATGCCGAACTGGCTTATCGCCGGCGCCTGAGCGATGTCTTAACGTTCAGTGACCGAGCTGGATAAGGCACAGCTGAAGTAAAGACGTGACAACAAATCCTAACTGCGAAAGAGATGGATGGACACGTAGTAGAGAAATGTGCAGTCGAAAAACAAAGGTGAAAAGTATAGACGCTCGTGAACCTTTTGTGTACAACTACACTCCCCGGTCAAAATCTAACTTCCGCTTTCCTGTGTAAGCCTTTATGTAAACCTTCTAGGTATCTGCCAAAACCGAGGATAAGAACAACAAAACTGGACTCTGGTAGAGTGAAATGTCATGGCTTCGAAATCCGCACATTACGCCGTAAAGTTGGTTCTTGCAGCTAGCGCCGCCATTCGCGAGTATATATGTGGTTCAGTCTGTTTACGTTATCTCCTTGACTTTACGCCTTAAAGTGCGTTTATTGTCCACGTCAGTCCCTCAGACTTCCTCTTTAACTTTCGGCGAAGGCTTCAAAACCGATACATTTCACAAACTGGACCGATGGCTCGCTCCGAGCTTCCGATTTAACGAGGCAAGTCAGCTCCTAGCCTTATTTCAAGTTTTCTCTTCGTTGAATCTTCCTTTTGTTCTTTATTCTTCAAAGTTTGGAACGAGTACTCATTGTCGAAAGATCTTCTCAAGATTTGCGCGTACACGTCCTCGTGACAGCTCACGGGCGTCTCGAAATTGCGCACGAACCTGCCTCCCGACGAGATAAAAGCTTGCGCTCTATGGCAAACTTCTCGAGACAAGTTTTCAAAGCGAAAACCAAACAAAATCACAAGACAGAGCAACAAGCAGTGTAACGGGTTTTCGCGCTCTCCTTTCTGTCGTCAAACTTGGAAAATGAGTTAAGCTCCCGCCTCAACGCTACGAGACGGCCACATCCCGACAGCCGCCACCTTATCAACTGAAACGCAGTCGCATTGTTCTCGCGTAAGACTGTCATTAGAATACAGCTCCCCATTTTTTTCCCGAGGTCCTCTTTGATTTCCTCAGTTCGTGCGTGTTTCGAAACAGCGCTTACTCTGGCTTCGGAAACCGATCGCCAGAACCGATGGGCCAAGAGAGTGGGAAAGGGGAGGGTGCAATGTGACGCGATGCCGGACGCGCCCCCTTAGCTTTCCCGAGCAAACCCCTCTGTCCAACAGCGTCGCATCTCTCGGAGAACGTGAGGTTGTGCGGGAACAGCAATCTCCTTTCCGCGCAACTGGCCACCGCCAGAGGCCGCAAACAGCAGTAGCAGGCAGGCCACGCTCACACGAATCCGCGCTCATTGTGTGTGGTGCCTCGCGCGCGCTTGGCTGCAGCACGCATAAAACGATAGTGCGCGGTGTATAGAAGCACAAACCGGGCTCGCTCGCTCGCGCCGCTATTAAAGGCCTCTTATCGGTGCCGGCCGGCGCATTGTGCTGTTCGCGCGCCCCGTCTGTTGGGTGCAGCGCGGGGGAGAGGCAGGAACGCGCAATCACTGCGTGACAGATTGAATTGCCTTCCCCCCTCCCTGTTCACGGAGCCTTGCGAGGATCCCGGGCAAGTACTGTCCGCCCCACCCTATCTCTCAACCTCGTCTCTGTCTCCAGCTTCGTTTCTTTTTTTGTGTGTGTTGGCACGCGCGCACGGGGAATTTAGAGCAATGGCAGCTTACCGTCACTGCTGCCACATATCCTTCTCGGCCCAGGGGCAAAAGAAAAGAGTTATTGAACGTCGTGGCGGAGAGATATACTGGAGAATTATGTGTTCTTCCTGAACGTCCGCGGCCTTTTGAGCTCCATTACCCGTTTTCACCTTCGGATCGAATGTAAACAGAGAGGGAAAAGCAGTTGCGCGAGTATAGATCGTCCCTCTTACTTGCAATGCTTCTTCTTCGTGCGATCGGGAACGTGTAACGACGTCAGTGAATACACACATTTGGTGTCAACTTATACAGGACTCCCCAATTGTTTACCAAAGCGCGTTAAAGGATCAAGTCTCCAAGAAATCCGCTGTTGGCGTTCTCGACGTTGTGCGCGAAAAATGACTCTGGCACGTGGTAGTTAGCAGGTGGCATCACAGTGCACTGATTGGTCAGCTGGTGGTGTGACGTCACGAGACCATTTCGAGTTTCGTCCTTGAAATGGGGGGGGGGGGGGTTAGGAGTGGGGGCGGGGGGTGTATTCGAAGTCTATAGCGAACCTTTGATCCAGGGTAAGACACGGTGCCCCAAGCCCACGCAGGCACTTTCATACGGTTAGGTTAAATCGAGACTTTTTATATACGTGCGGTGGTCGTTCTTTTAATTCGGTAGCTTATGAAAATATGCTGGAGATTAAGTGTAGAGTTACAGGGGGAAAAAATAAAAAGATTAGTTTTGTCGTGTAGCGAGGGCCATGTGGCCACCCACTCTTAGTGCGAACAGATGATCGCTCTCTTCAAAGCGCCGTTGCGCATGATCCAGCCATGTACTGACGTAAAGTGGCAGTCTAAGCGAAGCATCACATCCAGGGTCATCTGTACCTGCTCTACTCAGCTTCGATATGCGACCCCATTGTACGCAGTGACGCTTTGAATAGAGAAAGCACCTACTTGCGTGTTTCTACTAACAGTAGACGAGCCTGTAAAGCCGATAATAATAAAAAAAAAAAGAAACGTTGGTGACGTGTTTCCGAAGCTGCAGATAACAAAGCTCGACGCTGCGGTTACGAATATGACAGAAAAAAAAATGAGCCAGGTGCGCTCGCAAACAACAGAGGCGCGCCAGTCCCGCGGTGCGATTTTCGCCTGTGCGATGACGTCACTGTGCTAATCATTTTTTTTTTTTTCTTGACTACTGTACGTGAACGATGTTTGGCAAAGCGAGCCAGAAATAACAACGGTATTAACACCGTCGCGCCATAACTTAAGTGCCCCATCTATTTTTCTTTTTTTTTACTTCTTTTTTCGCAGGAAGACCAGGAACCCAAGCCAACTTATTTCCTAACCCGAAATAAATTCGGTGATTTGCTGTCCATATTTTATGTTTGGTATCCTGTGCACCTGTTTCATAGGCACTTTCTAGACGGCTATGGAACCCAATATTATGCTAAAGCTAAACATTATGCGTTGCAAATAAACTCTCTGGTATTGCACCCTAAGGAGTAAATTATTTCCACGTGTGATTACTGCGTCTCCTGAGAACGATGACGGAGCAAGCATATAGCACTCGGTGTTTGTGCAATGGTTTAAATTCAGTAAATGAGGAGTAGCGCATTCGTAGATGGTGCTATTCCTACCTCATCTACCTCGCACCTTCTACCTCAATCTACATCACCTTTGCATAGTGAAGTAGGCCTTTTTCGCGTCTTAACAACCAGTTCTTTGTACACTGTTTCGGAGACTTGTAGGTTTCCGTTCGACAAACTTGTGACGGTACGATTGACGTAATGTCGTACTACACTACTCGTTCCATGGTTGTGTTTTTTTATTCCGCTCTAGGCAGTTAACGTTATTGGAGTTTTCTGTCAAAGGAAACCATGACAAAACAACTAAGCTATGCTTTAATTAGTCCGTCATCATACGCTAACGTAATCGAGGAAATATCGGTCCACTTTCCCACTAGCGCGAGCAGGCATGATACATAATTGGTTGTCGGCACCAAAATATTGCTCGTTGAAGTTGCAGTGACGTCGGTCCCGTTTAAAAAACCTGCGAACTCTTTAGAGCGATTTCCTTAGACATCAGACTCCAATCATTGTAAATAATTATTGCCATGCGTCTAATAAAATTGCACTGCCTACCTTTAAAACAGCAAGCAACAACGCACTACGATGAAATTGAGCCCTTGCTTTCCCGTAGTATCTGAAGGTAGCCGTAATTAGTGAAACGTTGCAAGGTTCATTTTTCTTCTTTTTTTTTTTCATTACTGGCCCCACTTTGAAGCCAATAACATTCAGAGACGACGCAGCACATAAATTGTATTTCACTTCTTTCGTTCTCCTTTTTACCATTTTCTACTTCGGCTCAAGCAACGCCATGCCTTGCCGGTCTGCCCGAGTGCGTGGCGCAGACGGTAAAGAACAAAAAGGCTGGAGGAAGACACAGCCTCCACGCTGTAACATCCGAATGCCAGCAAATAACACATAGATTACTCGATTTGATGAAGACAAGTTCCCAAGGAAAAAGGAATCGAATTCGAATAGACATGTTACATTACCGCTAGCGATCTCACTTCCAATTCCTATTTCCGTGGTTTACCCGATGCTCACTACTATTTATGGAATATCTTATGTCAGTCGCCTAAAGTTGAGAACATGCACAGCATGCAGTGCTTATACGGTGGTGGCGTCGCGTTGCCACAAAGGAGAAAAAACACCGCAGTGATATTAATGCATGCCGACATTGGACTGTACTACTAAAAACAAAAACGCTTCTCCGCCGCTTGCTACTTCATTTTTTTTTCCTTCTTCATCTTTTCTTAATTTATTCTTACTTGAAGACACTGTGCTCTGTCTCGTCTATGCTTTCAGGCACTATTGTCGAAAAAGATGACAACCTGTCTCGCCATCGAGAGGAGAGTAAGCATGAAACGATTTTGCAAAAGGCGCATTTTAGAATAGCTCGTGGATAGCTGCAGGTGCACTCAAGTGTTGCATCCTCCGTAATCAGACAGTTTTCTTAGCTTGGGTCTTTTCACGGAGCCAGAGCGGCTCGAGTACATATTCGTAGCATTTGGCGATGTGCCGACCCGCCGCCCTCCGTGTAAATTGAGGTGGCGTCAGCACGCGTTATAGGTAGCGGTCGACTTCGCCTTCCATTTCCTCAACTATAGTTTTGATCCTAGTGGACGAATGGCTGCGGCGGTAGCCGAGCGGTCAAATGGCGTATTCCAATCGGCGATCCGGAGCAGGTTCTCGTTTTCCGCGAAACCGGGGAGCACGCTTCAATTGACGATTTGGACTCGGACAATGAGTTCTGTTTTGACCGCAACAACTATTGTGCTCCTTCGTGAATTGAAGGGGGTGCTCCGAATCGTCTAACGGAATGGACCATAACGCTGCGGGAAGCGGAGCTGCTCTGTTCGTTTCAAACCTTGTCCGGGGCTCAACAACTTTGTCCCTTCGGGCAAATAGTTCCAAAGTACAATTAAGTTCACTTCATGACCGCTTGATGATGCCATCAATTAATCTTGTCCCCTATGGAAGTCTTCATGCCATGATTCAGTCACAACAACGCCGTCGTCTTTTTTTTTTTTTTTTTTTTTTTTTTTAATGGAAAAAGTATTGACTATAGCCTGAAAACGTTGAAAATCTGTCCTTCAACGTATTTGGCTGTGCGTGCACAGCATGCTTGCAGAGACGTGGGCGGTCTTTATCAAAACGAAGTTTCCGTACGCGTACTGGCTAACCTGCTACTTATATAAAAAAAAAAAATAAGCTCACAGAGTGGTTGCTAGAATGTGGAATGCCAGATTCAGCGGAGGCCACAGACATCGGCGCCACCGCAGAAAGCGGAATTAGCCGCTATCGCCCAAAAATGTTTGGATGCGAGAAAGTGAAAATTCGAACATATTGTATGCATTAAAATGCATGCTGCGCCTTAGAACATTCGCCTTCCAAGCTCCGAGCACTCCAAGTCCGGACGCGGGCTCGTTGGTAGCTACAGTGCATGCAACTGCTGGTGCGGTTGAGTCGCAAAGCAGAGGCAACGCCTGCACGAAGCACAAAGGCGCGGCCGCCGCCACCCCGCCAGGAGGAGGACGGTTCGCTGGGTAACAAATCTGCCGGAGCCCCGGCGACGCGGCGGCGGTCCCATGCCGCTGGCGCATCGATTCCGGCGCGCACACCGACGCTTTGTCCGCCGTCGTGCGGATCGTGACTCATGGCGGATGCTGCTACTATGCCGCCGCCGCCACGATCTCTCACCCCCTCACCCTCCCCGCCCCCATTTCTATACCTTCCTCCTCAACTCAGTCACCCCCTCATCTACCCCTCTTCCTCCTCCGTTCGTGCCACTGACGGGCGCGTACCGTGAATACCCGCTTATAAGAGGAATACCTTTTATAATGCAAGAATGCAGCCGACGTCTTTTCCGTCCGCATTGCTCAGATATACATGCTGGATGGCAGCACGTCCAAAAGCTTACTTGCCGGATAAGAGTAACGATCACCTGTGCCTACACAAATAAGCCTTCCTTCAGGGTGCATTAGTTGTTGTTTCTTCTTGTTGGTTTCACCGCGCTAACACATTGCACGACAGAAAAGACAAACACCACGGACCAAGGTCAGGCAATGTGTTAGCGCGGTGAAACCAATATGAATAACCCAATTCTCGCCATTTTAGATGTTGTTTCTTCCTCAGAGGGAACTGAGAATAAGCTTTAAACTTCAACTTCAACAGGAACACAGGCCACGTTGCTAGGATGCAGGTTATCCGTGTTGCTCCTCGTTTGATTGGAACAATAGAAGTAGAGGAAGAGCAAGATTGGGAGGATTCTACGTTCTACTTGAGTAGCTCCTCTTGCGACGGTCGGACACAACCTTTGGCGGATGTACCTGCAATCTTTGCTTTGTTTCTACACCGAAATGTACCGAGAGATTATCGCCGAAATTGGCGGCGTCTCCGTCACAGCTGTCGTCATCGTCCGTTTTTAACGAAACGTTCCCTGTTCCACTGGACAGAGCGAAATTTAAAGCGACGGTTAAACGAATAGGAGCTCTAGACGATGTCGCTTGTTGTCACAACGTAACGCCGGGCCGCATACAACATGCTAGTTTTGCAGCGTGCGTTGTCATTCAGTGCAGGAAAAAGCGAAATACTGATAGTACAACCGTCGCTATCCCGTCGTTACCTTGAACAACAGCAAACGTCAGAGAGATATTGTTTCACCTTTTTAACTGTCCTGGATGTATCAAATAGCTTGATGTGTTTACGATGTTGGTATCGTAACAGTAGAACTTACGCGAGTAGACGTGTGCGCTTTTCATCAAAATACTCGGTGACAACTTGTGGCGGCATTCTGACCCATAAGCATTTTGCATCATAGGCTATACTGACCAGTTCAGTGTAGATACTCTCATGATGCAATACCGTGGTCAGTGATCGCGTAGGGCTTGAACCCCTTACTGTTACAATGATGAAGAGGTAGGCAAGAAGCTTTAGTGTCATCCTAGCTGTTTTCATTTTTTTTTACACATTTAACAAATCAAAGTTGTGGTCCTATAGCTTTGCGAGGACATTCACTATTCTGAAGTAACATCAGAGCAATCAGCACCTCAAGCAAATTGATACCGCTGGAACCAAAAACATAGCAGCCAATAAGCCTGGAATTCCGGTACTAATTAATATACCTTAAAGAGACGTGTGCCTGTGGTCGCGTTATACTCGGATAAAGCATCCCTTTTTTAGTCCTCTTCTTGGTGTCACATTGCCGCTCCCATTCCAGTAACAGACGGATGTTTACGGTACCGCCCATCCCCGTTACGAAGAAAGAGGCCGTCGCGAGGTGTCGGCGGCACCCAGCCCACCGCGCATTCACACTTCGGGTGCTGCCACCTACAGTCGTCCGGAGAGCGGAGCCATCAGGGTCCCTTTAGTGACTCTATCAAGGCATTCTGATGCGTCTATGCACGAGCGAGCCCCTCTGCGGAAGCGGCGCAATGTCAAGGAAAAAACTCGATGTATATCATTTTCTTTTGCTTTGTATAGGTCTATATAGCATGCTGATGGGCAGTGCTTTAGGCGACGCGTATAGGGATATATTCGTATACGTATATTGCATTTGCGTCTTGCCGGTACTCACATTCATAGCAGGAACTTAGAGGCTGACGGATAGGGCTGCGATTAACTTGACAGCGCAGCGAGATGCGGAAAGGACAACGGTAGGTGTTACGTTAAGAACTGGGAGAGAGCACTGTAGGCCAAGGAACAAATGCAAGTCAAGGATACCTTAATCTAAATCAAGAAGAAATGGGCATGCGAATGATATGCATTGCGAAGGGAAGGTGACCGATGATCGCCAAGGGTTACATACTAAATTCCAAGGGGAGAAAAGCGTAGCAAGAGCGGCAGAAAGTTGTGCGGATGGATGAGATTAGGAAGTTTGCGGAAACAAGATTACCGCAGCTCACATTAGTCAGGGATGGTTATAGGGGTGCGGGAGAAGCCTTCCCTTGCAGTGAAGCGCAGACTGATGGCGATGATGCTCACATACGCATAATATGTAATCTCGTATGCATAGCGACTGTTGCTAAGTTAAACGCGAACTGTGATATTCTTCTCTCGGTTACATCGCTCGCGTATTTAAGCTGAAATTCGGCACACAGGTAGCATATAACCGTCTATCAGTTTTAAT
>JAJIZL010122595.1:245506-260836 GCA_023969395.1 Amblyomma maculatum
GAAGTATTGGGAAGATGTGGGCCTCTCTTTTGTTGCGAGCAAAACACTCGCCTATCTGAGAGGCACGAGGGGTATTCTAAAAAAAAAAAGAGAGCGAGCGAGCGAGAAAACTGTTCGAGAGCTGAGACTTCAATTTGTGAGCGGGCGCGCGTATCCAACGCCTTCTCCTCCTTGGCAACGTGCTAGACGTGCGTGGTGTTATGCAGTGTGTAAATTGCTAGGTTCGGGACCCTCTTCTTTGGAGTACGGGCATAGAGACGTCTGCAGCACATCGCGAAAAATAGCAATAACTTCTTCCTAGTCACGGATCGGATCCCAATCGCTGCATATGCCTTCCTGGGTGATTTTGTCGATGTCGCCACTCGGGTTCGTGCCATCGAAGGGCCCTTGATCACCCGCTGATTGAAAGATTGCAGTCCGATGGTTGCCAGGCGTCGTTTCCAAAACGCGCCCAATCGAGAAACCTACAAAACTGTGTCCAAAATACGACAAAAAATTACGTAGTCCGATCGTACACGACGGCACTTTCTGTAGTACTTTCCAGTAGTTCTGTAGTTTTTCTGTAGTACTTTTCTGTATCGCTTTTCTGTTGTAACTACAGAAAACTTTGACGTTACTACAAAGATTTCTGTTGTCACGTCAAGTTCACTATGGGAAGCCGCCCAGAAATTCTGTTGTGACGACAGAAAATTTTCTGTAGCTCTTTCCGCTTGGGCGCTGCGGCAAAAATAAAAACGAAATAGAAGAAGAAAAATAAGAAAAGTCGTTAGAACCCCAGTCGGCGCGACCGAGCGATTTCACCGCGTTTCTCTCTGCCATGCCCTTTACGCGTCGGTTCCTCTCATCAGACCGGGCGACACGCCAGTGAAATCATCCTTCACGGGCGGAGGCCGTGAAGTACGTCATGTCTACGTCACGTCGCTGCTTCATCAGGCAAACATTTAGAGCGTAGCTCTTATGCGCCCGTTCAGTGGTCGAGTCACGTCACCGTTGTCGGTGTAACCGAGCGAAATATAAGGGCCATTTTCTTTTTATCTACACCAGCTACACCAGTGCAGCAAAACTGCATTGTAGGTATAGGGGATTTCCTACACTGGTGTAGCTGGTGTAGGTTAAATAAATGGCCCCATAGAGTCACGAGCCAAGAGAAAGTCACGAGAGAAAATTTCCTAAAGCCAATGCGTATATTCATAAAGGTATATTAAGTAACAAATAGATTGATTAGATAGCTTGAAATTTATCTTTTTCCTAAGATTATTTTTCGTTCAAACGTGATGACTAACTTTTTGAGCATCTTACAATATTAGGTAAAAAACTTTCTTGATTCCCCCGTAATTTCCCCAGTAACATCTCTGTGAGCAAGGGCGACTGCTAGTGCAAGAAAGGGGGGGGGGGGGGGAGTAAAAAAAAATTCCCTCCTCAATTAGAGGGCTATCATCACACAGGTCAGGCGCACATTAATCTTGCGGCCGAACACTGCGTTTGTATCGTGCCCACATTCAGGCCCACTGTGATATTATTATCATTGGCCAGAATCTGAACGCTTTATTGTTGCCAAAACTACTCTGGTGCCTACTCGAAGACCTTTAAAATGGCACTGAAAGAGTTCAACCGAAGGTAAGAAACCCCGACGATACTGACAGACATTAAATCGACAACCAATCTACCGTTTTTCGATCTCAGCCTTGTAGCACTAGAGATATCGGCAATTCAGACAGCCTCTACTTATTCCGTCTCAACTCATAAACCGGGCAAAGCAAGAAGATACAGAGGACAGACCTGTATCGCGCACCGCCCGCTATTACGTCACCATGGCAATCAGGCTTGGTAGTGTACCATTTTTTTTTTCCCCTCTTGCTCCTCCGCCACAGCTGTACAGTATAAGGGTGAGTAAAAAGAAGCTAGATAGGTCACAGCCTCTTGCTTGGAGTGCACCACACCTCCTTAGCTAGGGTCTTTGACGAGGCAATGATAGTCCTTTCCTGGTGAAGAAACGCGTCCCTTATGGTGTTCAGAGGAGAAGTTCTAGCAGAAGACCGGCACAGGTGGTCACCGCGTGGCGCATGAATGGCAATTTCAAGAAATAGTCTGCAAACTATCGGCTTGCCTCTGTGTATTTACGCGGCACGCACAGTCAGTTGGATTTGTTCCCCACAATGCAGGTATTGGAATGGTACTTTTTGAGGCTCCTCTCGGGGACCCTCTAATCTTCATGCGTTACGAATATATGTTTGAAGCTAACCATAAAGTTATTTATCCCTGCGCGCCCTCACTTCTGAAAGAGTCCAAGTCATCGTTGCAATGTACGACGCTTAACGACTGGTTCGTGTCAATATGGCTCCTATATCATTCATTTGCAGTGCTGAGCACGCAGCCATATAGGCGATTCCGAATTCAGAATCTTTACGTAAGCTAAGTTTCAAGAAGAGAGAAAGCATCGCAGACACGATAACCAAAATAAGTTTCAAGTCACACCATTTCCGTAATCCCACCAGTCGATCGTGATTTTTTTTTTACCTGGTAGCTTTGTGTGTTAGCATCGCGGATAGCGATAAGCGATGTAACTCCTATGAGGAATAAAGTATCCTCTTTTGACCGGTACCATCCTGCATTCAATATTCGTCGCCTCAGTGCCTGTTATGCGTACAGCAATGAACTGTTTCGCATTCTAGACATTGGCAAGTAACTGCTAGCATTAGCGGACACTTTTCTTCAAGATACACAGAAGAGTTTTGCCTCCCTCCTCGCCAATGTAAGCCAGGATCACAGAAAACACAAAAAATTATCAACAAAAAGGAATTGATAAACCGAAGGGGACACACACATGTCAAGAAAGTATACTCGCAGCTTTAGCCTCCGCTTAAGCGGAAAATACGGTAAGCTCAACTTCGGTGAAAGGGTTTTGATAACACTTTTTGCGGCATTTCGCTACCGATAGCTGCATTGTAAAATATTTTAATGACTGCGACGCTTTTAGCCAGAAGACAAACGAGCGCCAACGATCACTGTACCATCGTACGTTCTATAGGTCACAGAAGCCCCAGCCCTGGAGTCTTTGCCGACGGAGAGTCCATGCTTACATGCATTCGAGCATATCGAGTACCAATAAATATGCAGGCGGCAATCGCCTCAGTCTTGACGTAGAGCATAGAACAAAATGTTCGAACATGTCTAAATCTTCAAACACCCAACACAGTGCACATGTACCCGGCAACTAGATGGATTGATGGTTTCTTTTTTCCCTAAAAGCTATATATTTTTCCTGATATAACAGAGTTTTGGAATAAGCTGCCCGCTCATCTTGTACGAAGTTCCAATAAGACAGCATTCCAGACAAATCGCGGCCAATAGTTTAATGAATGCCAACAGTAAATTGCCTGTACATCGCTTCCTATTACATTGTAGGCGCGTTTTTACTTTCCGTGTCACTTGTTCCAGCATAACAGATTTTTTGAGATGGCGTGTGTATAATTCCAAATAAATATGTTTGTTACTTAATTTTGTCATTGTTAAAATTTTAGTATGCATTATTGATTCTGTATGTATTGTTTATCCCTTCTCCCTGTAATTACCATCTTATAATAGTTAACAGTATGCATAAATAAATAAAGAAGTATTCATAAGGAATGCAGAAAGGTTGACCTAAGTAATGACTCTGCGGTCTGCTATGTGGATGCAGACATAGTAGCTAACACAAACAGCTAGTCATGTCTTCTCTCTTTGTCTATGTTTGTGTTCCTTTTGCGCAAGCCACACTGTCTGGATCCAGTGCCCAACTAGCTCTGTTAAAAGCCTTGGCTATAGGGATATGGCGAGCTAGCTGTGGCCGATATGGCGAGCGGCTCTGAGGACAGAGGACAAGCGCTTAAGAATACAGCATCATATTTTTTTAATATAATAGGCGCGAGCCGAAACGTCCCGCCGGTTAAAAGTAGGTACCGCCATCCTGCAGTTACTCTTACTGCCGACCAATTTATCTTGGCATCAGGGTACCTTTCCTCGGCCGACACGAATTCGATTTTCCGTCCGCACTCATCGTGCGAATACCGTGCGTTAAAGTGCACAGTGCATGACCATGCTTGTTTACGTCCGCGTGCTTGTGCTCTAAAGACACGTGTACAGCAAGTAATGTGCATTGCCGCAAGATTGCCGCAAGCAACCTCTCGCCCTGCAAAGTGCGAGCGCTAACACGTGCGCGCACACACTGTCGCACATAATGAGCCCTCGGTATCAGCTTTCGTGGTTCCAGCGAATGCATCGCGTCCTCCGGCCTGGGATGGCTGACGGGGGCCAGCGCGAGGCTGACAGATGGTTAGCTCGTTACCCGGAGCGGCTCTCTTTTTCTGTCCGTCGCACTCGATTGGCGTCATACCGCTGCCGCCTGCTGCCGTCACGCAGCTGAAATGCTGCGACCAGAGTCGACGCGCACGAAAAACAGGGTTCGAGCCGCAGGGTGGGAGCAGGCAGCCGGGGACTCTTCGCCCCGACTGATTCTCTGCTGCTCTGCTGTTCTCTGAGAGCGCGGTTTCGTGCAACGCTGCGTAGAAACTGAAAGAGCGTCCGCTTTCCGACTGGCGACAGAAAGCGCGCTCGCTACGTTGAGGCTAACTAGCGATGAAGCTGATAAACGGCCAAGCTGGTGGCTAGAGTTGTAGAGTCTGATTACACTTATTTAAAAAAAAAATGAAATTCACGAGCGGTCAATACGATTGATGGAGAAGGGGGGAGGGGGGGAAGAGGGGGGCGTTAGTATTTGGTCTCTTTGTGAGCGATTTGATAGATTGAATTCATTCAAGCCAAAAAGTTTTCTAATTCTGAGAAAATATTTCTTGGTGTGTTTCCCATTATCTCCCATTCCAGTTCTTCCAATTTAGTTCTTCCATTCCAGAGGCACAAAGCCGTTGCCTAGCAACCGCCGCAGCTGGCGGACGCTGCACGCTCGCTGCGCCATCCGCAGTCAAGAAGCAACCAGAAGATCCCTCGTTTTAATGCAACAATAAAACAGCTAGACTTTAGTGAGTAGCGCACCTTAATTCTTCTTCTCCAGAGTGAGAAAGGCAGTAGTGATGATGACGGCCTAGTCAGCGTCGCATTTCAGGCGAGCGTGTACTCAGCATTGGACAGGATTGGATTGGGCTAGATTAGATTGGACTGGATCGGATTACTCTGAATTGGATGGGATTAGGTTGGATTGGAGAGGAGTAGGCAGCCCAGCGCCAGCTATACATGCTTCCGCTACTTATATCCTGGCCTAGCTGAGCTAAGTCAAGGCCAATAGCTCCGACCGTTATAAGTATGCTCGACTGCATTAATTTTCTCACACATAAAAAAAAAACAGCATTTTATATGTTCAACATTTGTCACGTAATTATACAAGAACTGCGAACTTTTAGCTTTGGAAGTCGAGAAAAGTCTTATTAACTACATCAGATTTGCTAGCCACGCCTAATATATAAGTTTCAACAGATGGCGTCAGAAGCTCCAATTACGGAATGAAGTTATCGCTGGGAGAGCTACACTCTGCAAGTGGCCAGGCGCACCGCCGCGCGGCCGAGTTACCTGACGGAATGACAAAATTAAAGACCATCCGCAACTGCAGCCTTACCTCATTGCTAGGAAACGCTGTCGCTGAGTTGTCGCCGAGTTTTCGCCGATTATAGCCCCTCCCTCCTGCGATTCGTTACACTCACTAGGCTTGCTAAACGCGCCGTCGGCATTGGCTCACCTACCAGATGAGAGCAGGACGAGTTGGATAAATCGCATCATGGGCATTTAGGCTGTTTTCATATCACAAGGACAAAGCAATGACGCACACGACGAACAAGTACGCAGCAACGCTGATTATAGAAGCGAGCACGCCATTGGATCGAGTGTTCTGCCCGGAGTCGATTACGATTGAAAGCACAAGAGGCGTCAGCGCAATTTCCCACGCAAAACAACAAAAAGAAAGAAATAATAAAGCGTATAGATGCATCGCGCGAGAAATGGCTGATATCATTTCTCAGCTGTCACTGGTCGGGCAGGTGATCCGTATTCGGCGCATTCCCCACCGACTTGAGAAATGCTGCGCCTGCCACTATGTTACCATCTCTCGTATCTTTGCGTCTTTTGCGCGATCACGTGTTTTGTTTGTGCGGCCCGCAAAAATGCACCCACGTTTTTTCTCCGCTTCTCTGCGTCAGTCCTTTCGTCTATTTGCCGTTTCGTTTTTCTCTACCCTTTTCACGTTTTCTTACCGCTCATCAAATTTAGTCGCGCTGGGCATCAGGCCGCGAGGAACTTTCCTGGATCGGCAAAACCCTCATCACGAAGCTTAGGGAAAAGAAGATACTCTAATATACTCCGCGAAAGGTGGGGGATACTAGCTTTTCATGGTCCGTCTGTGTTCGGCCTTGCAGCGGCATCATTAGCGACCAGAGCAAATACGGCAGCGAGGCGAAGAGTGACTGCACTCTCCAGTCGCTTACCTGTTACGTGGATGCAAGATAGAAAAAATCAAGAAAGAAGAAAGAATTACCGAAATAAAGGCGGTGGTGACCTGGGACTGTCAGTATAACACAGAGCTAAGTATGTACGGAGGAACTTTCTTGTTTGTGTTCCAGTTAGGAGATCTGGCCAGCGGTTGAAGCCGAGTGACTCGTCAGAAGTTTGACCGCGTGGAATACAGCTGAACATAACTGGACGAAGAAGTGAACAGAAAAAAAGAGAGAGGTAGAGAGAGAGAGAGAGAGAGAGACCTTGCGAACAACCTCTGAGCGACTGCTGTCGGTGCGCTAGATATGTGGTCTCGGACGAGAGAACCGGAGGTAAAGCTTCTCATAAAGGAGGAAAACGTATGAAGGCTTTGGAAGAGGGGGAAAAAAGATGTTGCGGGAAAAAGGGAGGATGCGAGGGAGAAGCGTTTATGGCGGGCGTCCGTCATTTTCGCGTCCCACCAGGTTAGCTGGCGGGCGGAGAAAAGGGCGGACATCGAAAGCAGTCAAAGTCGGAGGAGAAGAACCCGACTACGAGCACCGGCGCTGTAGCGTAAGGGGGAGGAAAAGGAGGAAAGGGTGAGGAGAAGGAGGCGGCCATCATTGGCACCATTATCGGTGCTCGCCGATCGAGAGGCTGAGCCGATGGGCCGCCAAAGCAGCGGCCAGGGGAGAAGAGAGCGCCAGAGCGCGGAGAGATGATCGCAGAGAAGCGGCCGTTATATTTAGCCTCCTCCCCCTCGTCCCTCCTGCGCCTTCCCTTGTAGCCCAGGCCGCCGAAGCCGCAGCAGCACACTTAGAAGGCAGCGGCTTCTCGGACAGAGTCCGACTCTGAGAAGGGGCAGCCAATCGATGGAAAGCCGTCGGTGTCCGTTTTCGTGGGTGGACGGTGCGCGCGCGCGAAGCGCCCACATAGTGCACAACGGTATAGTGAGCGGGATAGGCAGTGGCGGCAGCAGGAGCAGCAACGTTAGCGGCGAGGTTGGGCGATATGGCAAGCGAAACCTACGGGGCTGCACTCAGCTGTCACATCGGTGACTTCGTTGAAAGCAGAAAGGAACGAAGAAGGCGAAACGGGAAGGACACCAAACACGGTTCCGTTTGTCTACCCCACACTTCGAGAAATGGAAGTTGCGAGACGTGGTACGTTAATTACCAAAGATATGAATTAAGAGCCAGAGTGCGACTCAGTACCTTATCGTGCAAGGACACCCTCAGGAAGCATGCAAGTAATTTGATGACAGCTACAATTCTCATGACAGCTATGAATGCATACCCATTCGTCCATCATTCACACGCTTAGGAAATGACTAAGTGAACTAGGCTGTATTATTTCAAGAACAGGCGAAAAACAAATACTTCAAATCACGCCGAACGTCTTATTGAGGTTCGTGTAACCGAAAGAAAACGATGAGCAGGAAATAAAATTGGGTTAATTTGGGTAGGGCGGGAATCGAACTCAGGACCGCGTGATTCTGTAATGGGCATGCACATCCTTCATAGGCCCTGAAGGTTGGTTGGTTAAAACTGAAGAAAGGGGGCCTCGTGAATGCGCGGTGTGTGCGGTATGGACCTGATAAGCATTCGCGTTCACCTCTTAAGAAAGCGTTCATCAAAAGGCTCTATACGAGGGATAAATTTTGTCCTTTCTTTTTAATGCACAATATCACCGAGTAGATGACCTGAAAGAAACTCCTTGAAAATACTGTTTTTTTTTTTTTTTTGTCATCTCGTACCACCCGGTGCGTGTTTCTCTATGATGCGTTTTCTGGAGCATTCGAGCATGCGCTGGCCGCCTCCTTGGCCCAGGCTCTAGTTTGCGGGCACAGATCCTTGCGGTGGTTGCTCTTTTTTTTTTTTTATAGTGTGCACGTTTTTGTATGTGTGGTTTGCCGTGACGTCTTTGTTGCTTACATCCGCCAGACCCACTTTAACTGAAACGCGCGACACAATTGGATAGTAACAGAAATCATGACACATGCTTTCTCTGAGGCACAGATAACAGGCGAGGATTCTGTGTCGTAACCTACGTCGTCGCTGCTGCGATGCAGGTGCTACAATTGGCGTGATGACAAGAGGAAGGCTTCTTTAGTGGCATCCTTGTTTGTGCTCTTCCTTGCTTCTGAATGCAAGGTGCATGCATCCCTGCAGTGCGTTAAATTAGGTGTAGCAAAGACTGGGGATTTTTTTATTTTTTAACAAGTGGGGCTTCTTGAATTGACATAGCACTTCTCCATCTTACAGCAATGTTCAAAATTTAGGAGGACGCTTAAGCTTCGCCTTAGGAGTATAGACACAACAGCGACTTTAACGCCGCCTTTTTATTGCGCATTTATTTATTTTTCCTGTTTAAATTTAGATGTTTAAAATTATTTTTACTATAACATCTGTACGCATATCATGACACACGTTGAAAATCAAACACACCGCAACACGTTCACTAGGCGCCCATTTAACACGCTTGCTACCGCCCACCTTTTTTCAAGAAAAAAAAAAAGACATTCGCGGTCTATACCTTGCGCGCCCGCCTGTCATGCAAAGGCCCTGGGTTCGCACCCCAGTGACAAGAAATTTATTTGATGAATTGCTGATTTTTCGGTTTTTCTAAAATCTAGGTCACGGTGACGGCGATGCCTTTTCGACCGAGCGAGCTGTACGCGTTATAACGTAAAAAGGAACGAAGGCCTTCGCAAAGTCTTGTCTATAGGAAAGCTGGAGCGAAGTATCCACGACATTATGGTCGTTCGAATCTCTCTGTCAGTGTGTTGACGTTAGCATATATGTAGGAGCACGCGTACTTGCTGGCCACAGCGATCCTGTGATGCTTCATAACGCGGCCTCGAGTTCGTGATATTTTGTATCATGTCATTTACAAAATATCACGAACTTCTGAGCCCTATACGTATATTTTAAAGCGCGGATTCGCTGAAAACTGCGATATTAGAGTTAGGTTAATATTTGCGGTTCATGGTTTATAGTTTTTAACGTCTCAAAGCGACTCAGGCTATGAGAGGTGCTGTAGTGGAGGGTTCCGGAGATTTCGACCACCTGGCGCTCTTTAACGTGCACTGACATCGCACAGCACAAGGATGCCTTGCTTTTCGCCTCTATGAGAAAGCGGCCGCCGAGGCCACGATTCGTTTCCGCATCCTTGGGGACAGCAGTTTAGCGCCCTAACCACTGCACCACCGCTCGATTAGCTTAGCTAGCTTAGCTTTTATTAGGTTAGGTATGTCATGTTAGGTTAATTTAAGTTTGATTAGCTTAGGTTAGGTTAGGGTGAGTTATGTTATGATAGGATAGGTAAATCAAACAAGCGAAGCGTCACTTGGCAAGTCGCGCAATGTGGAGAAGAGGCGAGAGATCTTCCTGCAGAGTAGACGTGATGGATTCTCGAGGAAAGGAAAGCAGCATTGTATACAGAGACTGCTGAGGGTAGAAAGTATTCGTTGATGGGTTATCAGAGCGGCGTGCGTGTTGGTACGGACGCAGCTGGGATGACGATCACTGGGTTACATGACAACGACCGTAATGATGATGATGACGGACGATGAAAGCGGACGTGTGTATTTTGTATGACAGGAGCAGGACCGAATTCTAGAGCTCGTTTTCATGTCTTTTTGAGAGCGAGTAGGAATTGATCTACGTGTTCGTCGTCATTAAAAAAATAATTAAGATTTCCAACGCAACGTAGGTCATTTCGGAAGCCATGAGATGCCAGAATAAGCAGGTCAATTATTGACTGGTTGAAATGGACGCCGGTGCTTCTAATGAAAAAAAAAATGTATTCTAGATCTCTCAACGACGAAACTTGGACGACATGGTCCTCATAGAAGAGACGCATCTGCACACGGGATCCCGACGTCACTGTTTGCACCGCGGAAAGTACCTTTCATAGTCATTGCGGCAAAAGACATTCACGACCTACATCTGTGCTATCCAGTCTAACAGCAATGACCTTGGAAATGTTTTTATAGGACGCACCCTTAACCAGATATACCCAACGGCAACTTTTATTACCACGCGCCGAAAGGAAGCCCTGAGCCGCTGTAAGCGGTGCCAGACAGCGCCTTGCGTTTCGTGCCCAAAACGATCTCCAGACATACTGAGAGACCCAGCGATACGAATGGGCATGGAGGGATGAGCTCCGATATGAATTTCGGCCGGTGCGCGTGTGCTGAAGAAACGCAGATCTCTGCAGGCCTGCGCGCCTAACTATAACTGAATCTGCGCGATGACGCTCGACTGTGTACGTACGGTCCTGCGGAATGAGTGCGCAGCCATATAAGAACGGCAAAGATGGGCCGTCGCCTTCATCTACCGCCATCAGTGGAGAAGCGCGCGCACCGGTCGAGTGAGAGAGAGAGAAAGAGTCCCATTTCGGTGCCATCTGCGCGCACATTTCATTTCATAAATGAGCGCCGGCCCAAAATGAAAGATTGCTTCCTTCCGTGACGAGATCCGTGGCGACGGCTAAAGAAGACAGAAAGAGAACAGGAATACGAAATTGTACCTGAAACCTAAAAGCAGTGAGGACCAAAAAGAACAGCCTGCTGAGAGCGTCGGGTGCAAAATGCGGCGAAGCAAAGGGGGAAACGAGCTTCGCCAGTGGCCGTCGAGGTTTGAGGACGAACGTGGGGAAGTGTGTGGGAGAGAATGAGAGAAAGAGACGCGCTAGTGCGACGCAATAGTGGCCCAACACGCCAGGGCATCCGCTTAGAACGGCCTTCGTCAGCAAAGCATGCTGGGGAGTAGAGGAGGTGAAAACGCAGGACACTAAGGGAAGGGGCGGCTGCGTTTTGCGCGCCCCCTCTTTTTTTTCTCTCTCCGCCGCACCAACCAAACGCTCTGCTCGCTACGGGCGGCTTGCTTTGGTGGCGCAGGCCTAGAAATGAGAAATCGGGCTGGCCGCCCGCCCGTTGGAGCGCGCGCTGACTCGCTAGCAGAGGCAGGGCAGGCCGGCCTGGCTGGCTGGCCGGGCCACAGCAGGGCTCCGAAATGACACTGCGTCGAAATGCGCGCGCAAGGCCTCCGCGCGGTTGCTGTCTCCCTTCTCCCTCCATCCTCCTCCTCCTCCTTCCTCGCCATCGCAGCGCCACTTTCCTCCCGAACTTCCCCTCTACCTCTGCTCGAACGTCGTCGTCAGGCTGCAGATGAAATAATCATCTCGCTTTGCTCCGTCAAAAGCGTACCGCCTCGGCGCTCACCTACCCACCCCCTCACCCCTTCCCTCCTTTACCTGCTCTTCCTGCGTTGCAGCGGCGAGGTTCATTTCGTTACTGGCAACTTTCCCGCCCAGTCGGCGCTTCCTCACTCCCCTCCGAATTGTGTCTTCTCTGGGTCTCTCGCTCGCTGTTCTCCGAGTTTATTTGTTCCGTCTTTTTCTTTCATTCGGTTACAACAAACTCGTCGACTCTTCTTTCTAGTCATACTCTTCATTCGTTCTGGCAGCAGACGCTTTATCGCTGCCTTAATTTACGCCTTCGAAAGTTTGCAACGCTTGAGTTGTCGAGCTTTAAGCGTGGAAGCCGTCAGCTGTCGTCTTTGAGCAAATTGTATCTAAGCCAGCAGTTTCTTTCTTCCTACTGATGCTGCTTCTTCGTCTCGTGCCTGTGGGCATGTAGCGTCGCCGTACTCTCCACGTGGCCATTTACGGAGCATTCCTCGCGAAATATCTTGCACAGCATATTTCTTCACCGTCGGAAAGTAGCACTTGCGCTACTCTTGAGCAAATTTAGCGTTAAGGTGAGTGTTTACAATGATGCAAACAGCGAATTAAACGCCGAATGAAACAACGTCCTATATCGCGGACTCGCGAATGTAAAGGGGAGAGGTGTAGAGGATGGGTCACGGGAATGTGCGACCTAGGCCAGGATGCGTGTGCGGCCAATCGCCGACTTCGCCAGAAGTTGACGGAGACGACAATGTGCATTTGCACATTAAAACCTGATTTTTTTTCTGGGGGGAGGGGGGGGGGGGGGCAACTAAGTATGGACGCGACGGTCGGCATTTGATCATATGGCATTAGGCTCCATACACAAGTACTCCTAGAACCACTGTGCCACCGCACAAGGCTTAACGGCGAATTTCGCTGAAAACAATTCTTCCTTCTTATGACGAGCGCGACCATCTTGAGCATACTCCCTGACAGGAGTAGCTAGAGATCATGATGGAAGAGACGGGGATGTCAGGCAGCGAAGAAAAAAAAAAAAAAAAACAACTCGTTCGGTGCTACCACGAGCTCTGTGCGGGACGTTGGAATTATTGGAAGTTAACACCCGCGCCCTGAAATTGTGCACAAGCGAATTCTCTTAGGGAAAGTTTCTTTATAAATTCGAACTAGATGCGAGCGAAGGACAATCTTTTACACGTCTGTCTCAAAATTAAACTGACGGCCAAGTAATTGGGACTTGCAGACATTTAGACCCTGGCTACCGCCATAAACAAATGGGCGGAGTCAACGCTTCAGTTGCAGTGACGGCGGGCTGCCTCTTCTTGGCTATAGTGAGCACCCATGCCTGTTTTAAGCTCCGTAAAAAGGTGGAAGTCGAGGTCTCCAGGAGGATAACATTTGTGAATGCTCGCAAATGTATTGAACCCACGTGTGCCGAAATATCTTTTATGACGCACAAAATATCGTCATAGCTTAGATATAGCCCGTGAGGATGTATGATTGCAGGTTCCATAATTTGGGCCGCGGTCGCGAAATAAATGGAGAAAAATATGCGCTTGTGTAGTGAACATTATTGCGTGGTCTGCTCGACTGATGAGGCTTACCAGATTCCGCCTACTTGCTTTCTGCTTTGATCACTGAACTGCAATGTTAACAGGTAAGTATACGGCTTAAAGGGGACCTAAAACAGTTTTTCAAACTTCGAAGAGGTACAGGAATTGGAATGTATGATGCTGGTTGTTTAAGCCTACCGACTAGTTTTATATTTACCATTTCGACCATGAAAGTCACAACGTTGTTTAGGCTTCTCCTAACTACATTATAGCAATGCGGAGAAACTACACAATGAAGATATTGTTTGTGGCGTCTCAAATTCCAACTGCTTTCGCCCATGTTCCTCTCTGCGCGCCATCCGATGCCGCCAAACAACGCTTTCACGGCCTTTACCTTTGATGCCGTCAGTTTTCTTTCTTACGAGAAAGTACTTTGCGTTAAAAATGTACCGCCTACATAGGTGACGTCATCAGGCTCCCAACCCGTCACTACGCGCTGCAGAGAAGCTGGAATGTCAAAATAGCTTTATTCAATGATCATTGCACATGCTAGCGCTACCAAATTGGCATGCTTTGCCTGCAGCTTTCACACATTCGTCTACTTTGATTTTGTCTAATCCGAGCCATTTAACGAAGTACAAAGACACTATGCAGCCTCACACAGTCCCTCCTTTAAAGTGTGTCGTTCAATTTTCAATGGTTTGTTAGGGGCGCAGCTTCTGAGCATATTTCGACAGTACGAGAATGAAAAGAATGACACTGGTATGCGTCGCGAGTTAGGTTTTTGGGCCGTTCTAGATTGCCACTTGGCGCACAGACATGCACGCAAGTTAGACGGTGCGAATGAGGTGAGGGGATGTTTGAAATTCTGCACATTATTACTCAAGGGCAGTAACTTCTAAGGTATGGCTGGTATTCCTTTATGCACATCTTAAAGAAAAATAGAACGAAAAGAAAAGCTTCGAGTGCGGAATTCATTCGTTCGTTCGCACGTTCGCGCTCTCATTCGTCCTCTGGCTTACAAGTCGGCAGCCAGGTTGATTAGCTTATTTCTCTTTGGGCGTTAAGCACCTTCTTATCTTTTTTTTTTTTTGCTTGCATAATTTTTGTCTTGCCAAACGCCGCCCTGCTTACTTTCCAGTCTCTTGACGACCCAAACGAGAACGCACGAACAATGACTGACATGGCATTCCCGAAAACGTTTGTCGCAACTGCAATCGGCAGTTTTCCCGGGTTTGCCATCCACTTGCATTTTTACGGCCATCTTTCACACCGGAAACTGCTGGTATTCGGACACCGGGTATCATCTTTGACGCAGTGCCGGAAAGCCTCAAAACTGGCGATGAAGAGTTGGGGAAGGACCTTAAAAGGAGGTCGGCTCAGCAGTCGAGCGGGCACCTCAAAGAGAGGTAGTCCGTTTTCGCCCCGCGACGGGCACGAGTGGTCAGCAGGAGGAGACCTTCTCCCGCCGGTGATCTTCGCATCGATGATCTCGCAGGGAGGAGGGTGGAGGGTTTGTGTGCCAAGTATCCGCGCGCGGCCTCGAAGACGCAACGCTGTCGGCGGCCATGGCCGTTCGCGAGCGGAACCGGAAGACAATTTCCCCTCGTCGAAGGCGCACCGGAAACGGCCGTGGGAGGGCGCTCACTTCCGCCCAGCGCCGCTAGCCGTTCGTCGGTCTCAGCCGATTCATCCGACTGCTCTTCTCTCTTCGGCTCTCTTCTTCTCAATGGCTGCTTCTTCTGGTGCGGCGTCGAATTTACGAGCGTTGCGCCCCTGAGCCTCGACGGCTGGCGCCGTCGGCTCTGTGTTTCTTCGCACACTTCAAACAAAAGCAGAGAGCCTCTCCGCCGAGAGCTTCTCCTCTCGTGGATCTGGCGAGGCGGCGAAGATCTCTCGGAGCCGAGAAGGGGCTCTTCTTCTTCTTTGCCGTTCCGATCGTGCCGCCGTTGACGCAAAGCGCGACACCTTGGGCCGAGGACTTTTCTCTCTGCCTTTTACCTCTTCGCGGCAACCGGAGACGAGCCCGTTCGTTCGTTCCGCTCGTAGGAGCTCCGATCGCCTTATGGCAGAATTTCTGTCCGCCGTGTCGCCATCGATTTCCGCACCTATATTTATTCCCAAACGTTTA
>JAJIZL010122595.1:274871-285865 GCA_023969395.1 Amblyomma maculatum
TCTCTCTCTCTCTCTCTCTCTCTCTCTCTCTCTCTCTCTCTCTCTCTCTCTCTCTCTCTCTCTCTCTCTCTCTCTCACCGATGTCAGTGTTGTCTTTTTCGCCCTGCAACAACTCCTTAGTGTGGATTACCAGTTTTGTAAATAAAAATAAATAACACTTGCTGACTAACAAAAGTGCCTCCTTGAGCTTTTTACTTTGCAAGGTTATTCAACATTAGCCACCTCTTCTTGCAAGAAATTTTTGATATGGTGCATGATTCTGAACCGAGGACCATTTATTTGTAGCCGCAAATCAAGCAACCATCGTTCTGGCATGTACTGTACGGTCCATGTTAAAGGCAACGTGGAATCATGTGGCCTATACACTTTGCAAAGTGCTGCCGCTGATAACTAGCGAGAATGGGCAGCATTATGTGCATGCTCGGGAAAAGCAGCCAGCCATACTTACTACGCATGCATCTTGTGCGATCGTTTGTCGCCTGCTCTCTTGGGAGTGCTATGTAAAACCCCCCGGCCACGCGGTCTCATGTTCCCTTTAACAGTGGATAGTACTGTACATTCGTCAGCAACTTGCTTACAGCACTGGGGCAGTCTGCTGGGGAAGAAATCGCAGCGCGCAACCTCAATGTTAAACGCAGTGTTACTGTTGCGTTATTTCGGCGCAGTTCCATTCCAGCGCAAGCACTGATTGGGAAACTAGATAAGTGCTTACCTGCTGTAATTCTGCTTCGCTCGCTCTAAAGACGACCGCTAGAACGCTTTGATACAAGCCTGCTTACGTTCCTACAGTGCGATGTGATACCAGCGGCGCGTGCACTACACGCAGGTTGCTGCTCCTGCTTTCTCTAGCCCGAAATACAATTCTGAAGCGGGATCGTAACGACTTGAGTACAATATGCCGATCGGGTCCAGCGTGTAATCCTGCGTTCCCAGTTTGCCTCCCTAATTTTGAGTCAACTGTGGAACGTTCTAAGCACGTGGTAATGGGCTAAGGTTTCGATGCGTAGCAGAAAGTTACTTTTAAAAACCGATTTTGCTGCGATCGCGCAAAGTAGATAAAACTGCCATATAAAAGTGATGGGCTGCGTTTCTGAAAGTACTGCGGAATTTTGTGAGATAATGTTTTAAACTTATTGGTAAAACTTCTATAAGCTACCGGCGCGTAGTAGAATGCTGGTTCTGAAGTTCGTTCGGCATTCACAATGGATAGTTAAAACTCGCATAGAAAACGAATGAGGCACGTTTTTGAAAATAAAGAGCAATAAAAACATACACACAAGCCCACCGAAGGAGTATATGCAGGTATATTGATTGTTATGGTGCAGTTATACGAAGTGTGAAAAAAAAATAGGGTTACTATATAATCGTTCTCCACGTTTTATCGAAATTTTTTTTCTGAGTGTTAAATCGACCTGCGGCTTTGTCTTCTTGTCCATCGGCTTCTACTTGCTCAAAAGCGCTCGTCGGACCTCACTCCGGTCTCTTCATTTTGATGTTTCATTGCGCGAGCAGCGAAACACGAATATTCAAAATAAACTAACACCGATGCAGAGAGGAAGAATAAAAATAATTTTCTTTTATTAGAACGAGATACAATGCTACGAGTGTTGAGGTAGCATCGCGTCCGAGTTTTGCTTCGATGATTACCTTTTCTCGACAAAAGCAATGACGCAGCAATGACCCCCTGCGGAGGTTCCTCCACAGAATAAGGTGGCGACCTGGAAACCCTTCAGTGTCGCCCGTTGCTCGTATTAATCCGGGGGAGCACCCTGAGCTGTCACAAACATTTCAAGATAAATCAATAACCCGCCACATTAAGGCAGAGATCATGGGGGCAACATGCATAGGGTAATAAAACACACCGCCTTATGCACATATCCAAATCACCAGCTGCATTTAAACGAAGTCCAGGCTACATCGAAGCACCAATAAAGTCGTGTTTGAAGCATGCGCCTTTTTGCTTTTGTTGTTTCTAGTTCATTTGCATTTCGAGAGAGAGAGAGAGAGAGAAAGCTTGGGGGGGTTCCTCAGACACGCGCATACAAGGATGGATCCATGGAGTGTGAGTACACCAGGAGCATGCATTCGAGGCGCTCCCCAAACCACATACGTGCGAGTTTACAGTAAACAATAAGTACGAGGGGCTAGTGGCTGGTTGCGATACGCGGCGGAATATTCCAAATAAGTACACGCTAAGGAGTCCCCGCGGCGTAAAACTTCGAGCGAAACGACGCACGCGCGCTGTGCCGATAAATAATTGCAAAACACTCAGTATATAGGCTTTGCGGAGAGGCAGCACCAGCATCAGGTCACGTTTAACATTAAGGAGAAATTTTTACGGCGCCTAGAAATAAATCATATTTTTATTACCTTGACGCGCTGGGTCAGGAGCCTCTTTATGACCGCTTCGCTCCGATTAACCTCCTGCCGGCTCGGCACAGCGTCTCATTTTGAATAAGCCATCCTCTTTGTTCGCTTCAGGGAAAGACTGCAATGCCGCGTGTGCATTCAAGGCGTCGTAAAGGGAGCGAGACCAAAGTTTTTGCTCAGCGACCGTGTAACGCCATCCGTGTATAATATCGGTCGGCATTACGGGGCCGCTCCCGCATACACACTGAGCGTCTCATTGTCGCCCGTAACAATGGGGAGCCGCTGTGCGGTATGGCCGCCTTCCAGCGACTGCATGGAAGACATATCACGAAACGAGCCTTGGTCACGCGGAAGTTCGCTGCAGCGTTAGCCAGTATAAAAAAAGAGAAAATAAGAAAAGAACAACATGCAGAGATTGGAGAGGGAAAGGGTGCTCCGCTCGCGCGCACAATGCAAGTTCTGCTTACAAATTCCTCACAACTGATTTTGATGAGCAGTGCGCAACTATTCATCAGGCTAATTAAAACATGACGCTGTCTTTAATTAAACCGAGCCGCCTCGCGTTTTCCCCTTACCCTTCCGCCGTCACTCCGACTCCCTCCCACGCCTCGCTCTTCCGCCCCTTGCTTCGGCAGGCAATCTCTCATATTGCGGCAAGGTCGTCGCCACCACAGCAACCAAATGCGCGCGTGGCAGCCACTACTACGAAAAAGAGAGAAGTGCGGGTGCAAAAGTAAGACGGCCTCCGCTGCTGTCGCGGTTTCATTAATCACGCTAATGTGGCTGTCATCCTAGTTGTTCGCAGGCGCGCCGCACGAGACCGCCACCTCCCTCGCCGTCGCGAGCCCGACACTTGACCGCTGTCGGTACAGGTTCGTGATTTTGTGACGGAGATGAACGGTAAGCGGCCGAGCTCCAGCAACGGCAACAACTCCCGCCGGTGCGCGCCATAGTGAGTGAGCGAACAAGCGAGAGAGAAAGGCGACACGAACGGTGTGAGACGCGCTGAACAGCCGCCGTGTCTCGGGCGTCCGCGGTAAGCAGCCCGCGGCGCTGGAAAACGCAGCCTGAGCCTTACAAACCCTCTTTACGGCAGACGTGTTCGCGCGAAGATTCGTTATACTGGCTTTCATAATCATATCCAGCGTCATCATGTAATCATTGTCAGCAGCAATCCAATTACGCCCTATGTAAAACAAGGCTCTTTCCTGCTAGTCTACAGTTGGACAAGTACTATTCCAATCGCTTCCCTGGTAGCCGCAGCTGGGTGCCACTTCTGACGCCCGGCACCACACCGGGAGGCGCCAGAAATAGGCGATCAGAAAATGCAGCACCAATGAACTGAATTCTCTTTGCTTCATACCTCATCACGGAAGGCGATCACTTTCGGTGAACACCTCGCTTTTTCGTCAAGACTGAGCTTCAAACCCTCGGGAGAAAAGAAGCTCAGGTCATCGCATAACACGGCACTCATGTCGTTGCGGGTGCATACGTTGGCGAAGGCAAAAAGCTGGAAAATACAATGGCCGCTGTTGAGCGGGTTCCCTTGCAGTATAACGAATCAGTAGCCAAAAGAATCGATAACCTAACAGATCAGAAAGATCCTGTAAGCAAAAGTTGTCTAAACAGCTCTGGCGTTACGGACACAGGTATAATAGCGTCGGCTTTTAACGACCACTTTCCCAGCTTATTTCTGCACAGAACGTATACGTTTGGCGAATCTCGAGACAAAAATGTTGATATACCTGACCTCACCTTAAGAAAGGAGGGAATTTTTTCAGCATTGCTTCTCGACGCAAAGAAACCATCCGGAGCTGATAAAGTGCAAAACTGCTTCGTATATAGATACGCTGAATGGTGCACTAAATATTTATTTATAATCTTCAGAGCAGGTCTACATAAAAGGGGAGTTCCTAATGATTGGAAAACGGTGAAGGTTATACCAAATCACAGATCTGCTGATGAGTATTCGATGATGAATTATAGGCCGACTTCTCTGTTGTGCACTGCCAGCAAGGTTACTGAGCACTTAGTTTTTAAACACGTGAGCTCATTTTTGGAAAGGAAGAACTTTTTCGAGAGCAGTCAGCGTAGTTTTCAGCGTGGCCTATCGACGGTGCGTAATTCCATCTCCTCAACGGTAGGGTCCCGCAACGTCTTTCTCCTTACTGGTTGCCTCTCAGCGGGTTAAACGGCAATAGTTACCAAGAGGGGTCTCTAAACGCAACCTAAAGGTAACATACACTCACTGAAGGCAGGAAATAATTACGGTGAAGGTAATTGAATAGTGTTACCGTTGTCATGCTGACACCTCGTGGCTCTGTTCACGGCTGGTTTTGCGGCTATTAAGGATTAAAAACACCCAATAATTCAACCTAAAGGAGAACACCCCCAAGGAAAGATCTTAGTAACTTGTTTTAACGTTGCGATTAAAAAAAATTTCAAAAACAAAAGTTGCACTTACAAGATTCGAAAAGATGATTTATTTGCTCAGTGCTCAGGTAAGCAATGTCAATCCATTGCGCCACCGAAGCATTTTTTTTTTCTGACATGGTAGTTATTACACGTGGTTATGTAAAGATGTAGGTGGGCTAACTTTTGACTTTCATAGGAACCTGAATTTCACTGTTTTTTTTGCGAAGAACTTGGTATTAAAACATACCCAACAACGAGCTATTCCTGTTCTCTTGCTTTATCGATACAAATGTAGTGTCATTTTCAGTTGAGATTAATGGTAAAAGTCGTTTTCTGTGATAGATTACACCGAAGCTGGTAGTTTGCTCGCGAATGATCGTGATAGCTACACGGAACTGTTCTGGACAGTTCCATTTATCTAGAAGGCTCTGAATTCCGTTTTAATACAACACAGCTAAAAGCCGCGATAATTATGGTTCCAAACGTCGACAGGGGACGTGTCACTGCCGCCTCCTCTAAGTTCCTTTTATTTATCATAAGGTCACCTCGTAGGCCTCTGCACGGTTCGCTCGAGAGTTCACTATATTTTGAAGTGCTCGCCTCTCTGTCGTCGCCAGTCGTGTTGACGTGGGCGTGTGTGGTTGCCAGAACTCCATATGAATAGTATAGTCAAATCAGGTTCCTTTCATTCAGAAGAAAAGTAACTGCTAGCGAGTCGAATAAGTTATGATTAAGGCGGGGCACACTGTGCGGGAAGTTGTATACGAACACGCAAAGTCGAGCACGATACAAGTGAAGCAAAGCCGTCACTTTTTTGTTAACTTAGCCTGGTCTTAAGTCACTCTAACCAGCAGTCACGACTACGTGCGGGCGAGTCGAATCAATGTGCAGTGCGTTGACGTCAGGACCTGTCTTCGATCTCTGCGTGCAGAGACCACGCCCACCATGCTTATAGTGCACAATCGCCGTTTCATCAGGCTGCCAGCCGCCGCTAACCCCCCTGGCTGACCACAGGGTTAAGGTTTGTAATAGGAAAACACGCAATGCTGCGATCGGCAGTAACCACGACGGAACTGAGAAGATACGACAATGTCGAAAAACATTCTGTTGGAGGCACGTGTACAAATAGGGTAAATTAATATAATAAATCTGAAACATTACAGAATTGTGAACGCTTCATGCAGGCATCACTTTCTAGCAAATCGGTATGTAGACTGAATCGACCGAGTGACACACAGACAGCAGTTCGAACTTGGTATTTCTGCCGGGAAGTTACGCGAAACAGTGTTCATTATTAGACAAGCTCTGCAACGTTTCTATGGATTCGTCGGCAATTACGTTCTACATTACTTTTTTTACTGACATAGATTGGGAAACCAAGCCTTGGAACTAAGCGTTTTTGTCTAATTTATTTTCGTTCGTTTGAACTAGCTTAACAATGTAAACCAAAAGGAGGCCAACCTGAAAATAAATAGCGCTTTTGACACTTGTGCTCCAAGCCGTTGCTGTCACTCGGCGTTCGCCGATAATTGCCACTACCGGCGTCATTTCCGATAGGAAAAACTTCAGTTTTAAGGTGACCAGTTTGCCGGAGTGTTTGCCACGACGCATGGCAAACAGTGGCTTTCTTTCTTGTTATTTGCCAGCCAACAAGCGGGATCCTCCCTAGACTTCCCTCCTGCAGGGTGACACCGGTGAGCACGCGTCGCCGTCAAAGCGAATCACCTACGCCCTGGCGCTAAAGGTGACTCATTCGCTATCAGTGATGTTCCAGTCTCTTAACTCACGCCAATCACATCCTTGAAACCGCACACGTCGTGGAAGCATTGAAATGCGAAACAATGACCAATTACAATCTTAACGCGAAACGTCGGCGTTTTAAGCGAAGGATCAAATACATGTTTTGGAAGGTGGTAGTTGGCAGGTGACATGACAGGGTAGATATAGTGAAGTCACGAAACCACATGACATGGCAGGAGCGGAGAACAGGTTCCAGGCACCCTCCCTTATGGAAGGAAGGAAGGAATGAAAGAGAGGAATGAAAGAAAGGAAAAGAAGGAAGGAAAGAGGGAAAGAAAATGGGAAATAAGGAAAGGGAGGGAGGTAAAGAAGGGAGGGACGGAGGGAAGGAAGGAAGGCGATTTTCCTTAGGTTCCCAGCACCGGAGGGCCAGGAGCAGCCTTGGTTAAAGCCAGACGAATATACGAGTATATATTCCTAGTGGTTTCTCACATAATATGGTAGCTTTACAATATATGCTCTTACGTATCGGTGAGATAAAAGCAGCACAAATTAAGAAATTAGTAAATAAGCGAGTAGTAAAGAACAAGTAGGCGAACGAGGATCCAAAAGGGATGGAACTTCTCCCTTTATGTTCTCCCTTTAAGACGGAGAACAAGTGTCCATCCAAGTCTTTTTTTTTTTCTTATTTTATCACCGCAGTAACACAACACCCCTTTATCAGAATGCAAATGAGTCTCGTAGAAGGAGACTCCCCGCGACAAAAAGTATCGAGGTTAACCCTTGCACGGTAAAAACAGCATCTACACATGGCGGGGGAGGAGAGTGTAAGAGAGGACGAGCGGCGCAATGACAAGGGGCTGAATAACAAGCTGTCGCTAGTCAGCGCTGACTAACAGCTCGTCGCTAGTCAGCGCCACATTTTATGCCCTTTACCATTCTCGCAACAGCGCGAGAAACGATTGACACGGGAAAGACAGAACGCAGGGCTGTCCTAACTTTTCCATACTTCAGAATCGTTCTGTTTCCTCTGTTATTCTGCGTAGGCGTTTTTATTTTTCCTTTTTTTTTTCATCTTGTTTTAACGTGTCCTTTCCATGTTTCTTTTTTTTTTCTTTCGAAAAATAGAAAAGAGATAGTCACTTTGTCCAACATAGTAGCCGATGTGGCCGCGCAATTCATTTAGTCTTATATTTAACGAAAATAGGAGGAAAACGAGGAGACGACGTACATGGGGTAAAGACAGAAGTTACAGCGCAAAGCTGACAGGCACCTGTCTTTCCCCTTTCTCTCCATCCATCTCCCGTGTGGGGCACGCATTGAGATTCCGCCGGTGTCCGAGCTAAAGAGAATGCGCGTGCGAGGCAGACAGCGCGTCACCTCCGCCCGGGCGCTGCTGACAAGCTCCGTCTTTTTAGAGAGTGATTGTGTGCGAGCGCCGTCACGCCACGTCTCGATTGGCGCCTTACGTGCCCTGCAAGCGTCTGTGGCCTCTGCTGGCCCCCTGCCGCTCGAACTCCCTGGCCGGGCCACGAAGTAAAAGCGCTTTAAAAGCTTAGTGAAAAACGAGCGCTTTCAGCGGCGAGCCGACGCTGCCCTTTCTTTATTTCCTTTAAGACGCACACGCACTGTCTCGCACACAGGTCCTTTAAATGGGGACCGAGGGGAAACATGTCCCGGACTCAAGTGGGAAACGGGAGAAGGGGAGGTAGAGTTTGGGGGGGGGGCTACAGTTTTGAGGCACTCGCAGCAGCTAGCGAGTTCGAAGCAGGTTCTTCGTCGTCGTCGAAGTCGTCGTGCTAGCATTGATTCCGACTGGCCAAAGAAAAGTCAACACACCAGAAAAGGGGGGGGGGTGATAAAAGGAGGACGAATGCTAGCCGTGCCTCTCTCAGCAGCCGTCCGTCCGCCCAAAGCGACCTGGGCCCACGCGCTGCATCGACCCGGCCTCGCGTAAAGCGCTCTTCCTGGCACGCCAGGGGCTCCGCCCGGGGAAGTGGCGCTTTGGGACGCCGTCCAGCGGACGTCCGCCCCACGTCCCACTTCTTCGCCGCGCGTTGCAGGCCTTGGTGCTTTCGGGTACCGAAGGCATGGCGACGAGTGATGACGGCTAGTGAAACGACACGCCCGTCGCCGCTGCTGGGAGTTAAAACTATATGAGCGCTTTAGAAAGAAGGAGGCTGGGGACGGAAAGCAATTCCAGTTTACGCGGGCCTCGCTATTTCTTTTTTGCGTATTTCTCGTTCGCTCCGTGTGTTTTCAAAACTTTATCAATAGCCTGTTGATTTCTGCTGATGAACGTCAGAACGGTGAGGCTGCTGCCTGTCTTGCGTATCAGCTGTTCTGCGGTGGCATGTTTCTATTATGAATACGAAACATGTATATTCAATTGCTGCCAAAATTCTTTAAATCTATTTGCAGAAAAAATTCGCTTATATTATCTGCAATTAGCTAAGCGAAACTACTACGTGGTGGTGAGGGCCACGGGTGTGAAGCAAACGAGCCATTCCTCACCAAGATATGCGCGAAATGAGAGAAAAATGCCACGTTTAGGCAGGTGTGTGCAGGCATTTATAGAGAAATTCTCAAAGTTCTCTTACATAGTCTTGATGCCTTTGGAGGCTTCAGGTACAGAAACTCGGAATTATTGAGCGGCGCACAGAAAAGTAGTTGCCTTCATCTACAAGGTCCGCAATCAGCTGCCTGCGCATCCAATGGCAACAGGGGTACTAAATACACGTTATACAACAGGCTATAACGATGCCTAAAGAAACTAAGTATTGTTTGGAAAGATTGCCGTAAGTTGGAAGCATTCTTGACGATTACCGCAATGGCATCGAGGTTAGCGAGGCCATTGTTTCGGGCCAAGCCTTTAAAATTTTTTATACCACCGTGCACGAAATACCTCAAGATGCTCATGTAATCTACGCCGCGACTGACGTCATTTTTCGCGTATCTGAAGTTGAGTAGGCCCGAGTTGTAACTGCGTATTGAACACTCACATCAAACGGGATAGCCTCTGCTAATTGATCACTCCTTGGAAACATTATCAACCATCATCATCAAAACGACCCTCAGCACTGTTCTTTAGCATAGCTTCAGCCCTAGCACAGCTGGCTAACTGGACCCAGACTACACTGTTCGAGTTTGAAACGATGCAGTGTTGGGCGCACTCCTGTGACCCAAGTTTCTTGCCACCGATTTCCCACATCTCACGCTATTTCACGTGAGCAATTTTGTCGTTTTTATTTTTGTTTTTTTATCTAAGATCGATACATCCCCTAGCCTAGAAAAGTCCATAGTAGTTCCCGCTATCCTACCATTACATTATAATTCACCATTCAGAGCTACTGTCCCAAACGATGCTCGGAAAAGTTTTTAAATGTCACTGCGACTGCTGCATGCACCATAATCGATACACCCATGCACAGTAATAAAGCTCCCTTGCCATCCCCCCTCCCCTTCTCCGTCACACTTCTTACCCGCAGCTTATGTTATGTAAGGCTGAATAAGCTCATTGGGAGCAATGTTGTTTTGCTCAAACCCCCTACAGTATTATTAAGCCCTAGGCTTAGTCAACGGTTAGGCCAGAAGCTGGCTGAAGCGAAACTCATTATTAGAGATAAAATTAGTTTATCGGGTTAGTGGAAAGGCTTGGGAAAGAGGTTGATTATAGATGAAAGGCAGGGTGCATACGGAAGCAGAACCGTGCTGAACTGAACGAATATATATATATATATATATATATATATATATATATTAACATCTGAACTATCGGTATCACATACTTAACATGGTAGAAACGTACATAGACGGGTGTCACGATTGCATGCATTGAGCTAACAATGCACTGTTGTGTACTCGCTAGTGAAACGAGGTACCCTTAGTGAAAGCTTCTGATTCCTCTTTTTCATTTGAGCAAAGAAGAAACGCCGAATTCTGATAGAGCAAAAAATTGAAATTAAAGGGATATTTGCGAGCCCCAGATGATAGCACGATGTACTTTTTTTTTCTGCGTATTGTGCACAGCACATGTAGAATCGCAGTCGCTGTCAGATCTCGAGCCTCGCTCATGCTTCCGTGTGCGTTCATTTCTATTGCTAACACCGCCGCCCTCTTTATTTGTTCTGTTCAGTTTTATTTTTCTTCTAACAAGGCTCATTTTTGATACGGCGTGAGAACTGTCGAGCGATGAACACGGAAACGAACTCGGCAGCAGGAGAGGCTTTCCCGGAAACTATACAGCCTCGCAATGCCGGCGGCAAGTCCAGCAGGCTCGAAGCGAGTCGAAATGCAGGAAATCAATTGTCGGCAAAACAAGGTAACAAATGGAACTGTCGAGTTTTCGCGAGAAAATTCCTACCTCTCTCCACCGACAAAAAAAGGAAATCAATGAAAGGAACGCCCGCACTGTTGATATACACTTCAACACGAATGAAAATCAAGCTGACTTCGTTATCCTTGGCGCT
>JAJIZL010122595.1:286265-317046 GCA_023969395.1 Amblyomma maculatum
ACACACACACACACACACACACACACACACACACACACACACACTTTTCCTGGAATTCTTGCTTTCGGAGGTGAAGAACGGCACGTCTCAGCGAGCGAAGCCAGGAGAAGAGTCGGCTTCGATTTTGCCGACTGCCCTCGGCGTCTGAGGAGCACCCGGAGAGGAGCGGGCCGCTCGATCTTCACTCCGGGCGCCGGCTTGTTGGCGGGGGAGGGAGGCGAAAAAGCGCGCGGTTCAACTTGCATGCCATCTCATCCTCCTCCACCTCTTTCCTACAGCGTCTCTTCTTGGCGCGAATCGGTTTCCGCCGCAGATCCGCTTCCCCCAGACGCCCGCAGAGTCTAGGCCGTCTCCTCGACGCAAGGAAGAAGCGCGCAAACAGCGCCGTGAGGGCGTGAAGGCGGGCGCGGTGGTGACGACGGCGGGATGCCCCGAAGGCACCGCCAGAGAAGAAGAGCGATCGAGCGGCCCAGCCACGGATAATTGCCTGTGCCGCAGGTTACCCGTACCGTCGTCGGCTTTCTTGTTCTATCGTCGCGCCAAGCGACAGTGAAGACCGACTCTTGAGCACGAGTCGCAAGTTTGACAACCACCACGAACCAAGTTTGCGAGTGGATTCTTACTCTTCCGAATGCATTCTTATTTGCGAAGCTTGGCGCATTCTTATTGCCGAGGGCATACCAAGGGCAGGTTGAGTGCAAGCCCAGTGCATGCTGATTCAAACCGAGTGCGTTTTTGTTTGCCCACCCGTGCGCGGATCATGAGACGTAGTTTTCGTCGGCTTACTTTTTCTTGAGCGCGTCTCGTGCAGGCCCGCCGCAGTCCTCAAGTGCGCTAACCCTGTTATCTCCATGATAAAGGCCTAGATACTGATCGCGTAGAGGTGGGGGCGAAATGAGAAAACGCTTGTGCGGAGTGAGGCTTGGGTGTATGTTAAACGATTTCCATTCAAATTTATTTCGGGCTCCCCTCCTACGGCTTCTTTCATAGAACAGTGTTTTGCTTTCACGAGTAAAAAACCAAATGTTAAATGCCATCACCAACTGAGAGCCCAACCATCAGGCACTTACCAGTGACAAACCACAGCCCGTAGCTTCATCCACAAGATATTGTAAGACACAAGAGGCCTTCCTTTAACCAAGGCCAACAAAAATGCTCCGATGCCCTAGGGGTATCATACCTGACTAATGATATAAAGGTCCCGGGTTCGACTGCAATGCAACTACCCCATTTATCGTTTCAGCACAATTAAATTGTTTTACACTTTTGTGTGGCCTAATGACGCTTGATTTGTGTAGCAGCATATATATTCACATTTTATCTCCATGTTTTACCATTTTTTAATCATCGCGTGACGTCACGACTATTTCGACCAATCCGGATTTTTTCAGCACGCCAGGGGTTCGCCAGTGAATGGGACCCTAATTCATGTCGCGTTAAGAACAAATGTATAAATAAATAATCTGGAGATTGTTCTGTGCGGCCGACTATCGCAGCTGCATGGCACCGTCAGATTGTCAGAAAGAGCTTCTTCCACAAAATCTGTCGCAATCATCCTGGGAAATAAATTATTTTTATTGAACCTCGACTGGCAAAGTCAGAGTTCTGGATGCAACTTATTATGTAACGTAATGTATGTGGCCATGACTTCACACAGCGTTGTTTGCGGCCTAATGTAATTGTCACGTCGTCATGCTTCTTTTTACGCATGGCACCAGTACCTTGTAAACGTCCCTCAGAAGCCGCCCTACTCGAGTCATACCAGCAGCAATCTACTTAACGCGTATCCGCATCAAGCCACCGACCAGAGTCATGCGTACCTGTAAATGCGAGCCTGGTGCTAAGTGAATGTTGTTTCTTTTTATTTGCTGCTAATGATAGACATACTTGCTTAATCGTCGTACAGCTCTCGCTGCTAATGAAGTGTCCAGGTAAAAATAATCCACCTCAGCTTGCTCAAGAACAAAAGGGCCCGAAGGAAGCTCGCTTCTATCGACGTTGTAATGTAAAGGCGATCTCTCTTCATGTTTTCTTCCTTTCCGCTGGGAATATTCTGCGGAAAAGTCGTTTGCGAAACGACCTGATGCGTCCCCTTTACCGAGATTTAGGAACCCAGAGGCATAGAGTTGCAATGACGTCACTGCCGTTGGACCTCTCGCTGGACAGTGTCTTGAAAAGCGGCCATGTCAAGAGCGTCTGCCGAGGTACGCGCGGGTCCTTTTATCTCGCGAGCATACACGTCCCCTCTCCCTGCCGACCTGCAACTGCGTGTGGGCGGAGTTCTTTCATGCCGCGCCGGTCTTCTAGGCAGCAGTTCGGCGGATGTCTCTAAACCGGGTGCATTACCGGGCTTACACAGGATCGCATCAAGAAACCGACCGCGCCAAGCCCGCTAAACTAGAGAACATTGACGCGTTTAGTGATGCGAATGTTTCATTTTCTGCTTTTAAAGATTGGTTGCACAACCACATTCACAACCAACCTTCCATTCACTACAACATCTTTAAATGCTTTTTTTTTCCTTCTCACTGGAGCAGATAACTGAATGCTAAGCATCATTTGCCTAACTTTTCATCCTTAGACTTCTTCCTTTGACGATCACTTTAGAGTTTTCAAAATGGAAACCTGTACTCGTTTTGGAGTTTTATAGTATCCTGAAAACACTAACGCTTAAGACGACCAGCAAGAAAGAGAAGAAGGCGCCTTTAGCGCAAGTCCTGTCTTCTGTTTTTTGGCCTCACGTCTGAAGCGCTTAATTCTCTTTCTATAATTCTAGTTTTGCACGTAGGTCTCTTTCAAGCCCTTAAAAAACAAAAAACAGCGAACTGTCAGACTGAAGCCTGTCGAAGTTGTAAGCGTTCCCCCCTTTTAGTCATTTTGTTTTTGTTTTTGTTTTTTTGCCAATCATTCCCTCCATATAGGGTGTGTGCTGGGGAGAATCGTGCATGGGAATTTGCCTCCGCATGACGTCTCTAAATTTCCTGACATTACCGTTTTCTTTCCCTCCATCTCTCAATCTGTGACCCATGTACATTTCGCGCTAGCAAGAACTAGCGCTTCTATCGATTCTCTATTCGGTTCATGGTTATTCATACACAATGACTATACACAGAAGTAACCTTTCTGCCCTGCTATAAGGTTCCTTCATGAGTAATATCGATCTTTCTGAATCACACAATGCAAGCTGTAATGCTTTGTTTCGCTGAAACTCGGTCAGCGCTTTATCATCTCTATGTTACAAAGGACTACTGCGAACGCGTTCCATTGAATAGGTCACTAGTTATGTCACCGTCGTATGAAAAGTCCCTTTCTTCCATTATATTCTCTTGTTTTGACAATCAGAAGGCGCCTTTCAACACTCTAGTCACCAAATCATGTCCAATTAAACCAATTTAACCGGTGACTAACAGCCGTTCCTCGTACTGATCTTCGTTTGTCATCCACTTATCCCCTCTCAGATAACACGAGTGAACCACAGACAAAATGTGTGCCCTGACAACCAAAGCCGCGATGCAACCAATCATATCGCAAAGCGCTGGCGTAGTTACACTCGGGCTAGTTTTATTGGCTGTCGAAATCATTCCTTGCGCAATGACCTACAGCGCTGTCATGAAAACATTTTACTACATCACGTGTGGCCGGTAGTCTCCTTCACGAAGATTCGCTCATTTCTGGCTAATATGGCAGACAGCCTCCTTGTATATGTGGTGGAACATTAAGCTAATGGTCCTGAGAATGCGCTGTGCTTTCCAAAATGAAGACGAAATTCTCTGACTGTGACCCCATCGGCCGTCCACCCTGAAGGTGTACGAAGTGCTTCTCTAGTTCCTGCGCCCGTCGTGCCTGCGGTGATAAGCAACTGGCATCGTTGATAATTACACTGATCCTTTTTGGCAGTTTACATCACCTCCATTCCATATCACTCATGAAGTCTAGATAGTGGCGAACACTTCTGGCCAACTTCGCTATCTACTCTCTCACATAGGCATCGACTCCGCAAGGCCCTGCGGTAGACGCCACTGCAAGCTTCACCGCATAGGTGATCGCTGTGCGGCAAAGTGTCCCGAACGCATCAGTCTTCCTGCTCGGTTTTTCAACGTAATAAAGTGGCGGGTTGCGTTCCAAGCAAGCGTGGTTCTAAGGTTGCACACTCGACACAAAACAACAACATATATCTTGCCTACAATCCAGCAGCCCGTACAGTACTTGATATTCACTACGTAGCTCTATGCAAAAAGCGGTGGGGATAGCTGTGATAATCCTGACATCTGAGTGGCGTGTCGTACATGTTTAAAGCGCTCGAACCTTATAGGAATCTGTCATTTCTGACATGCCGGCGTGAGCAACGTTTAGCGAAAGAGCAGCTACGCGTTTAGCATGAGGTAACCAGAAGCAAACCGTTTCATGCGCCCGCAGCTGGCAGAACAAAATGACACTAACGTATAGGTCTGAGTGGTTAGGCGTCAGTGTTGTCAGCTTGTTTGGATGAACATCGCTATGCGTCGCAGAGAACGGATCCAGCCTAATTCAATATTCTTACAACCATATTTATTACCTCAGAGCATCATAGGGGTACGCGATGAAGCACGAAGAAAATTATTAAATTAATAAAAAAATGTTTGCCTCTTTTATGAAGCTCATGCGAGTGAGCGGTGATGTGGTCTCTGCGTCTAGTAAATATATGAGGCAAGATTTCAACAGTAAAATTTGGGGTGATAATAAACCTCACTAAAAAAAAAAAAGGGGGGGGGGGGGGGGGGGGGGGGGAAGTGTTAGAAATGTTTTGAATTTACGAGTCGCGCTGGTACGCATGAATTAGTACACTATATTTATGAAATTGTGCGCGATACTTGTGGCGAAATTGCGCTAGTACTGCATTTGGAACACCGCGTGCGTTACCTTAGCATTTTGTCATTATAAATTGCACCAGTTTTCACTCAACTGTGAAAGCAAAGTAGCGCTGGGGCCTCCTCATTCAATGACGTTACAGAATATACATGGGGTTCAAAGTTGGATCTTTCTTTCTTTTTTTTTTGTTTTTTTTTTATGTACGAAAAGCAGTACACTAAAGCAGTTTGTGTATATTGGCTATGCGGCCAGACAGACACTAGCTGTGCGAAAACTTCACATCACAAATTCAGTCTGCCGGTGCAATTCTATAACTATATTTTTATTCGCTGCATTTAGCTTGCATGTTTACACTGAAAGTTTCTGAGCCGTAGCACTTGAAGGCTACCTCTTTTTTTAGACGTTTAATACATTTTTCCTGTAGCAGGTGTGAACTTTCACCTCAAAACTCATCTAATTACACGTGCGGGACCGCAGCATGCGAAAAGAAGCTCCTTTCTGGCGCACCGCATCTGTTGAGTATTGTTCTTATTTGCATGACAGGATCATAGAAAACGGTGATAATTTTCTCCGTCTTGGCCAAATAACCAATCGTTTTTAGGAACAGCATTCACACCACTCCGTCCGCACAGTGATCCGTCGGTTCTGCGGTCACGAATGCAAGGTTATCAGCCTGTCCGGTCTTCTCACAATCTCGTCCGGCGCGATTCACTGCATCACACCAGGGAGGAGCTTTATGCTCAATGCCGCAGTCTCGCATGCGGCGTTAGACAGGTTCTGAGCTGAAAGCTAAGATGTGGATGATCGCCACGTACATCACGCCATTAAAATTGTGCAGAAATAACAGCTTTGGACTATCGTTTCTTGCAAGTTTGCAATATAAATACTCGTGCTGACTGCATTTAAAAAGATAATTAGCACATTTTATTTAATTACTGAGTTTACGATAACAATTTGTCTCGCAGTTTGTGTCCGCCTGGCTGCGTCACTCATTCACGCAAACATTTGTGCGATGTTCTTCGTAATTTTCAAAGAAATCCGGAAAGACTCATATTGAAAGCCCTCAATTTGTGGCTCCTATGCCTGTCATCAAAGTCAAAGAAAGGCCTGTCGTGAAACCTCGTCACGTTGGCGGAGCCCAGCAATTTCCATCGCTACAAAAAACTAATTCATCGTCGGACATTTCACACAATGACTTTTCAGAAAAAAAAAAGCAATTTTCCCAAGGGGCGCAAGGAGCGAAGAGCAAGGTGGCGACGGAATAGTCGGGAGAGGAGCCGAACAATGTCGAAAGGAACCGGTCGCTCCGCCCGAAAGAGAAGCACTTGACGCGAGAGCACTTCTCTCCGAACCGAGCCAGCGTCGTCAGGTAAGGAGAGATCGTTCGAGCAGCGTGTTCGGGTGACCCGTAATTACGACAGAGGCCGCCCTTCTTTTCCTCGTTCGCTTCCTGTGCGCCGATTCGCACACTGACAGCGCGGAGCGGGGCTTCGTGAACTGCGGCGATAAGGGGACATGCGAGGTACGGGGCAGGGCGCGCGCGTTCTCGGGGCATGCACGAGGGAAGGACGCGCACGGCATCGACACGCGCAGTCGTCGGTGCAGGTAATCGGCGCAGGCACGCGCACCCACGCCCAGGACAAATTCTCCCCGCGGGGCTTCAACACGCCTCTTCCCTCCACCCTCGCGCTCCCCTTCTTTTCCCCTTGGGGAATGCTAGGGAAGTACGGTGGGTGGGGGTGGAGACTCCGCACTCAAGTGAGCGAGCTGTGCGCCAGTGGCACGGCGGGCCGATCTTCGTACCGCTCTTGAAGTCAGGTGCAAGAAGAACAGAAGACAGTTTAATGGGGGTATAGAGAGGGTCGCCGGAACAAACCTCTCTATTTTATCCCTCCTCCCCTCAAAGAAGTCGATTCTCCGAGGCGCCTCTGAAGCGGTGAAGTGCCCATTTGGGGAATAACCTTGTGAAATAGCAGTCGTCTTGGTCGTCGTCATTTTGTATGGGAAAGAGAACACGTCATAAGCGAAGTTGCTGCCGCACTTTTTCTTTCGTTTTTGTGTTTTCTTTTTTTGCTCCCCTCTAACTCGTAATAAGACTTCAGACGAGCTTACAGTGATTCCCGGTTTACCAATATCAAGTTATATAGCGCTGAATTGTCCCTCTGTTGTCTCTCTTTTCAGATTCTGTACGACTGTAGCTTTCTTCTTTCATTTCATTGGAAGTTTCTATCGCTACTTTTGTTCTTCTCATTGACCGCGCTACAACAGATGCCGTATTCTTCTTTTTGTTAGGTGAAGAAATCCTTAGACATCTGTTGAGCAGTAGACGCTGGCAAATACAAAAAAGATGCCTTCATCTTTGTGAAGCTTGTGAGTACTGCCCGATGCTTGCACCTCGGTGACTGGGCCCAGAATTACATTCATTGCCCCATTATGTCCCGGCAACTTTTCCGAAACTAACGAACCAATCTATTTCTATTTTTCCAATTTTGTCTCTAACGAAGAGGCAGCCTATTTTACCTCGATGATAGAAGGAAGAAAAAATATTTAACATACGACTAGTTCAAGACTATTTTCATTTCCATTTGAGCCTATGTAAAATCTTTTATCGCAGTTTCCGCTGCCGACTCTTCAGCAATTTTCCGGGGCACTGACGCCGAGATAGTGATTTCAAGCGTTTCTTTTGGCATGTCCAAAAAATGCTGCCCCGTCAACCATCACATGTTTTAAGCATTTCAAAGGAGACAAAGACGTGATTACGCAGCATTGACAAGCGACGAGCAACGTCACGGTGACTAGACTTATTGATCTGTGCACTCGACTGCCGATCCCCAAAACGCGGGAACGAAAGGAATCCGTATACTCTATGCAAGGGCAGGCGATAGAACCTCAGGTGGTCGAAATTCCCGCAGCCCTTCACATATGGCGTCATTCATAGCCAAGGTCGTTTTGGGACGTTAAAGCCCATAAACTAAATCAACCTAACAAGTTACACTCTGTGGTAACGTGACCTCAAAAGACCCCGTTCTGGGCTTACATGGAAAACCTTCTCAGCTTTCGGTGTCTACATGCTACAGATACCCACGCCATCAACACCAAAGGCTGTCTCATGCGCATCTGTTGCAGTGGGAAAAAAAAGAAAATGGACCGGCTGCTCACACCACAGGAGAAAGCGCAGCGTCCGCCGTTTCTCATGGATGTCAAAGACGTCGGCTTTTCTTTCTTTTTACTAAGCGGTACTCAGCGCTGCATTGTTTCCAGCCGGCTCAGTGCGTTTTGCCCACGCCCGTGCTACGTGAGCGGGGAAAGAAAAACGCTCGCCCGGAACGGCATGTTGCCCCGGGGCCCAGAGGGAAGAAGTCGGCAAGCGCTGCTCTGCGGAAAGTTTGCCCTCACAGCAGAGGCTGCACCGGCGGCCGCCACCGCCAGCGGCGGCGCTGGCGAAGCACGCCAGGCAGTGTCCCCGACCAGCGCGGTGTTCGGGGAGGCCGGCCAAACAGAGGGACCATGCAAATGAGCGCCCATTTGCATACGCGACGAGCGGGGCTCGCATCCGCGTTACAATCAGCCGGACGGCTGGAGATGGGGGGATGGCAACCCCCGTCCATTCTACATCTAACCCCTCCCCCTCCTCTCTCTAGCGATATAGCTACAACAACCGGGCCCTCTCGACGGCGTCCGATAGAGTGTGGCATAGCAAACCCCCCTTGCATTTCATGTATCAACGACGCCACCATCCCGCCCTCCTCTTCCACTTCACTTCGCCGTCCACTGTTCTGGTCGGTAAACTCTGCCCAGCAGTCCGGCGCGAGGCACTCGCTTGCGCCGTGTTGTTTCTAACTCGCTCTGTACACACACACTCGAACAGAGGCCCGAGCTTCTGCGATGCTGGACCCAGCGACGTGGCCGGCCAGACATGATGGCCAGGTACGCTCTTTGCGCGAGGCTGCTTCTCAAAGAAATGGACGGCCGAAAGCGGGCCGGCTTTTTTCCTTCCGCCCGCCCAGCTTGCTGTGAACGCCGAAGTGCGTGTCGCGTCGAAAGAGTTGCTCCTCCTCTTCTCTCCTCCCTCTTCCTTTCATCGTCTTCCCCGTCTCCCCATTCTAACCTCCGTCCTTTATTCCATCGGAGCGAACAGGCCTCGCCAGGAAGTAGAAGCAGGAGCGACGAGATGAAAGACGCCCCACGTCTCTCCGGCCGTACTGCAGTGCGACTGGGCATGCATGTACTGCGATAATAACGCTAATGGCCTGACGTGTTCCACGACTAGATCTGCGCGCACAGCGCGAAGCGCCGTGCGAAGTGCAGATGAACCGAGATTAATTTTGGCAAAGAGCGCTAGCGTGTAGCGGTTTGAATGCAGAAAAAAAAAAAAAAAGAAGAGAGAGCGATAAACTGAAAACATCCGCAGTTTAGGCGAAGTATGCTCATGGCCGACGTCACGTTCTTCCGAGACAGGAGGGTCGTAAAGACGGTATCGCAAGCATTGGGTACAAATGTGTTTTCTGGTGTGCCAAAATGTGAGTGATGCCTTACGCCAGCATGGACAGGAACTACAATAAATAAGTGGACAAAAATACGTAAGGTATTGAAAAAACGAACGATGCTCAGTGGTTATTGTGAAGGTAAGAGAAAAGGAAGATACTGAATAATATCGAGTGCACTTCTCTCTACTTACCGTGAGCCAAAATCTCAAGCATATAACATTTCCGCATTTTCTGGATGTTGCTTCAGCGCCTTCAAGCGGAGTTGATGAGGAAGCCGTGACGTCGACTCGGCACTTGATTCCAAAATATGCCGCACCGCCTGCGGTGCGGCAGAGGATTAAAGGGTCTCAAACGCGCCACACTGAGGCCCCCATGACGGCCGTGCGTAACCGTTATGGTAAATAAAATGAACAACGATGTTTGGTTTCGTTTCTTTATTTTTTCAAAATTTCAGTACTTTTCCAATAGATGTCATTAAAGATCCACTTGCTCTTGCACCTTAGCACTGGCAATTACAATATACTGAGTTAGTTTACGCGAGAGCACTAACTGTAGGAGTTTAGCTTTTTATGAAGTCTGACAGACAGCGACGTCCCACAACCGAAAGCTTCCTCATACACCATCCTTTCGACAATTTTCTCTTTCGCGACTTGGAAAAATATCGGCGTCGTCTACTACGTATTCTATAGTATTTTTTTCGATATTCGCTGCTTCTCGCGATGATAAACGACTGCTACACTATAAATTTCAAGCACTGGCGACATCTAAGAAAGGTTAGTCGCCACCATTACCACATTAGGCTAAAAGCAGTTGAGAAAAACGTTTACTCTACTTAGTCGGAACGAACTGCTTAATGAAAGTAAAGCAAATTAATTCACCAAATGAGTCATCACTGCTCAAACGCCACGCCACGGGCCAATTTTTTGCTAGGGCATAACGAAATATAAGTGTCCGCTGTTAAATACGAGAAAAATTTGATCTGAATGGCACAAATAAAAGGAAAAGCGTGACGCATTTATGGATTCAGTTCGTTGAGCTGTAGCGGTATCAATCAATATATCAGACACCCCGCCAGAAGTGTTCCTCCTGTTGTCGAGGCCTCTCTCAGCTGTCAGCCCCTGACGTCACCACAGCTGTCAGGAGTCCCTTTTCTTCTTGTCGGTACTCGAGCAAGTGTTCTCATTGTTCCTGGGGCATTGAGTGACGGATGTTTGCTAGTCTGGCTTAGCTTGTGACTCTTGACTTTGTTTGCAGCTCTGACTAACGCGTACGGGGAAACTAACGTTCCCGTTCGTTCATAGCTCTACGGTAAGGAGGTGGACATTGCAGCCACCACAATGAAGACTAGCGACAGAAAAACAAATGACACAGGCCCCCACATTCAACTCACTGCTTGTCGAAGAGAAACGCCCAACTATAGGTACGAGAAAAGATCGTCAAGACAGGTTACATGAACAAAAAAAGAAAAAAACATCAGTGAGTGGCTATGAATTATCGAGCACTTTTTTCAAGTAGCCTACCTCTTTCGCCTGCAACGCAAGCGAAGGTTTCGCAACACACGCGTCTCGGGTCTTGGTGATGATGTATGCCTCGACGATCTCTCTGCAAATCTGATTGTTTTGCTTGGACGCCATCCCAAATTTTTTTTTTTTTCATGTCCAGTGAGCACGTGCCCTTTTCACTTTGTACGCGTTCTCGTCAGAATTTAGTAAGATTAGACGACTGACTTTTCTTTAACCCATATAATTCATTTCAGCGCAACTAAAACAACACTAAAAGAGTCGCAGCCCCGTTCAAGCCCAGTTTTTCAGAGAGATTGACAATTACATCATCGTCCGGTCCAGGACACGTAGTGTTGCAAAACCATCGCTTGTATTGCGGACAAAATAGATACCCTACTCGGATAAGTGCCTGATAGTTCATTTCCTATTTATATTTATTTTTGTTGTCATTGCTGTAGCCTGTTTGCAAGCTCTTTTTACCTACCTGTATCTACGCGTTTTTCTTTTCTATTTTCAGTAAACAGCTTGTCCCGCTAGAGCAACGTGTCGCTCGATGCTGGGTATACTGCCACTTCATCTCTTGTGTCGCGCTCTCCTGATACAGCACGCCTATAAAGCTGGTTGATTTTCGAAAGTACTCTCACATGAACTAGTGCTCCCCTGGGATTTACTGGCAGAAGAATTAGAACCCTCTCACTCGTACGCCATTTTAGCGATCGCGATGTCACGAACACGAGTTCCAGGCTCGGCTATATTCTTCCACTTCTTTATCGCCAAATGTTTTCAGCTGTCGTCCAAATCTGACAGATTTTTGTTTGTCGGGAAGGTATCCCTAATTCCCGAATATGCACTTACTAATTTTCTTTCGCACTTTCGACCAATTTCACAAACTACCTCTCTCTCTAAAACCTTTATATTTTTATATCTTCCCTTCTCAATATCGAATAGTTCCTTATCACAAGCTTGGCACAGAATTTGAGATTCATGTCCATGTACATCACTCAACATTTTTTTTTTTTCTCTGTGTAGCATCTCGCCGTCCTGGACAAAATTGGTTCGGTTCAGTTTATAGGGTCTAACGTCCAAGCGACATGCAAGGTGTCGCCGCGCGGCAGACGCCAATTCTCGACTTGAGTGTGCACCACTTCTCAGTTATTCCTTTCTAGCTGCTATATACAGGCAAGTTGCGCACGTTTTATTCTTAAGATCCGCTAATTTAAAATTTGATTCTAAACAACCTGATAACCTCGCGTATAATTTTCCTTTTACGAGTACAGCAAGGTGCACTTTCATGGTCACCAGAGGTATTAATCTATAATAATGACTTACGGACGACTGTCTCTTCTTTTACTGTTCCCTACGTTAACGAGTGGTATTGAAAAATTTATAGTTAGGCAAAATAACTCCTTGCGTAGGCAGACCTAAAATAAAAATTAAAGAGAGCATATCTTTACAGCAGTATGTATTGCTGGCTGATGAGTAGTTAAAAGGGCCGAAAAAGAAATAACAGGGTGCAGAGAATGCCAGCGCCTTCTCTACGCGCTGTATTCTGCCATGTTTAATGTTCACTGCAAGTCAGTATTAGAGCGTTTTAGTTTACCGTGATCCGCCACCGCACGTTCCACTGCGCATGCCCAGATCCCCTTGACGCCGATAGATGACGCCACATACTTAATGTTGGCACATAGACCTGCCGCGTCGGGACCAATCAGCTTGTGCGCCCCGCCCACGCGCGGTAGAGGGCCACGGTGGCGGATCGCGGATCACTGTAAGCTAAATATCTCTATTGTCTCTTTTCTACCACGCCCATTGAGCATCGTTGGACGAAAACGACTTAACAGTGCTAAGAAACGGAGCGGAAGAAAAAACACCGACACAGGCATTGTTTATCGTTTCCGTTCCATTTGTTAAAACTGTTCTATCGGTTCCATCAATTTTCCCCAGCCAGCTCCACACGGCGCTCTTCAAACCCGTTGCCAGCCCGCTAACTATGCACGCGAACGCCATTTTAAAACGCTTCCGCGCCGTTCTATAGAACCTGACCCGTAATTTGAATGATTAAAATCTGGCCTGCTACTCTGCACTGTGGAGGAGGAAGGGAAGGAGAATGAAGATCGTGATGACTTATGATGTGGGAGAAGGCTTATATATATATATATATATATATATATATATATATACAGGCACGGCAGTTTGCTTTACAAGCGCGAATCAAGTCTGGTGGCGCACAAAAACGGCAAAGCGGCCCGCACTGTCTGGACACCCTTCCCCTTGTCCTGCCAAGCGCCCACTAAACAGCTATGTAATTCGCTGGGTATTTCTCGGCACAACTGCATTATCAGAATTAGCACCGTAAACACGAGTTTAACAATTTATTGTAATCGAAAATTGTTTCTTAAAGTATGCTATGCTTTTATGACCCCCTCCACCCCCCTCCCATTTACTACATTCGTTGTTTTCTTTTAATAAAGTTCTTATTTGCTGCACTTCGCTACTGCGACATGAGTTCATTAACTTTCGCCTTCGTGCATGTAGCCCTTCGCGAAGAACAGGAACATGGGAACTGTTACATCGAACTAGACGCATGGAACGAATTCGTTCATAAAGAGATATCCAGTACTGCCCCTAGAATCATGAAAGCAGCAGCCTAGCGGCTGTTTTCCGAGATGGAAAAAACCCCTGAACGGTATGCCAATTGTTACGGAAGATAAGACGCCGCAGATGTAACAGCCTGCTTCGTTCTTTTCTCAGGGAAGGCGTACTGAAATACGCGTAGCATTGGAAAGAAGGCGCCAGTGCTGGTTAGAACCTCATATCAGAGAAATATCGTTTCACAGTTTCACTGCAGCTCGTTATTTTCCATATTTCCCAGTTGCACCACGTGATGGAAAACCTCCAAGCGGTAACGAAGCATTTGAGGACAGCGCAGAGAAAAATGGAATGCAAAATAATAGGCTTAACATTCAGTGAATCAAAACCAGCGGCAACGAGCTAGATGAAACGACGGCTAATACCCTCGCTGAATTTAAAATGAGGCGCTATATTCGTTCTGGAGATGCAACCCTAGCAAAGAAATAAATGATGGCCTCTTAGACTAAACGACCATGGACTCAGGGACGACTCCAAGCCCTGCGCTTCGGAAACCCTCTTCGCCAGCATATCTATCCAACGCTACACGCAAAAGCGTGTACACGCACAAGATCGTCTGCGTACCATTTCTACATGTCTCATGTCGACAGCACGCTTGAGCAACACCGCATTAAGTTGGGTGCATTTCGTCATTCGAGTACAACCCGCCATGTTCATGCACAATCAGCGATTGTCCACAACAAGCGGCGCGATCCAGCGCGATGATTGCGTGCTTCGGCCATCGAAACAAACAAGCAAACAAAAACTGAACCCACGTCCGCACTTGCGCAAAGCCTTTGATGCTCCACTTTTTATTTTTCTCTTTTGAGCGCGAGCATATCATCGAACGCGCCAACTCTCCGAGCCGTCGTCTGCTTGAAGCGCTCATCGTCTGCTATAACCCCGGTTGGGCACGCCATTGTTGTTGTTGTCGTTGGTGCTGCTGCTGCTGCTGCTGTAGTAGTAATTGTTGTCGGTGGCTCCCATGGTTGTGCTTTTGACGTTGGGACCTGGCACAATGGGCGTCCGTGATGCCGAGCAAGCTGTTTCTGGCCCTCCCCGCGATCCTCTGCTTCATCAGACGCCGAGCGGCGAAAACAATCAATCACGGACTGAGCGAGCGGCCGAGCGCGCAGCGGGAGGGCAAAATGCAAACAGACGGCACTCTCCAGCCTCCATCCTCTTCGCTCGGCGTTCATTCTTCAAGTCTCGCCGTCTAGGCTTACTCCGCACGACGGCGCACAACCTTGGGCGCCGTCAGGCGCAGACAGCCACTGCCTTCGTCCTTCATCGGGTTTCTTTACAATGTCGTTTGTTTTTTCTTATGCTACCGCTTTTTTATCACTTACAAATTTAAACTTTTTATTTCTTTTGTTATCTAGATTTTACAGTCCAGTGCCGATTGCTAAAGATTTCAGCAGACTCTCTTCTCGGGAGAGCATAGGTCACTACATTTTGATTGGCTTTTTAACCGAGAAAAGCGCGCGTTTTTAACCCTAGGTTTGAGCAGCATTATGATCCGAGTTATAAAACCAAGCAGAACCACGAAACTGACTAGATTTGATAAACAATTCACCAGATTTTTCATCGACAGAATGAAAAAACTTCGCCGCTTTATGGACTTTCTAACCAAGAAAGGCGGCGCGTTTCAAAATCTGCGTTAGCGAAGCGCTTTGGCCTTCATCGCTTATGTGCCATATAAAACAAAACAGCTACCTATCTCTCAGAAGCCCCCTTTGCGCCTTTTCCTGTTCAAGTTATGACTCTTGGCCATCATTTTCATGATGCCAATTATCTTTACGCGGTCTATACATCTGAGAGTATTTATTTGAGGTGGTTTCAAGATGGTCACATTGTAGCTCAACATAGAGAAAACAGGAGCGGGAGAGGAAGAGAGCTTGACTCCCTCCGCTGCCTCCTAGCACCTTGAGTATATACTAGCGTAGTTGCCATCTTTTTTTTTTAATCCGACGGCATTGGACCTCATATCACATGGTGCGAAAAGTCAAAGCCACAAATCAAGAGGGAGGAAGGGAGCCGTTTTAAATATACGATGCCATCGTCGACATGTCGTTATCTGGTGAAAGGACTGACATGCGCGGTGAGACGTGTAGCAGTACCGTTGCTTGCATTGCTGTCACGTTTCCGCTATTACAGTCATTTAAGCGTCCTCCGAGGATTTTTAGCTGTTTAAACAACTTTCCCAGCTTGTGAATTTTAGCCTATGTGCTGGGAGATGTGCAATACAGGAGAAAGGTATAACGTTCTGAAACGAAGTGATTAGAGATTTCGTCACCCAAACATGTGATGGGGGTATGTCAGCTACGCTATTTCAAATGGCTGCAAGAAGAGAACTCTCTCGCCCATTGAAATACACGTAAATGCGCATGCTTATTTTGGATGGCAAGATTTAAAACATGCTCGCGTTTACTCCACCTCTTTGAGAGCTCGTAAAGAGGAGGGAAACCACGTGACTGATTTGATCAACGCCCTGTAGTTAGGAGCAAATGTTAGAAAAGTGGCCGCGAAATAGCTTTCTCTGCGATAACGCCTCTTTCGATGACTGTCACTTCGCGCTCCTGTCCGGCGTCCAATACAAGTGTCGAAAGATATTTTTTTACTCCCAAGTCCCTGGAAGATAATACGCGAGCTAGGGCACATCAGGCCTTGCAAAAAATAATGAATGGAAGAGTGTCTCTGTTGTCTATTGCGCAACTTTTAGACAATGTGGATGTGTCAAATAAGACTCTAACTACAGTTTTACGCGCATTTATGGCAGTACTCATGCCTTTAACTTTTCGGTCCTGCCACGTGTTATACGCCTGTGGAATGACCTTCCAAACCACATCGCCTCTCAGCGCAATCGTGAAATTTTCCACGATCATCTAGTCAAACATTTCATCGACAACTGTACTTATGACGTTCTCATCTGTATCAGGGAGCCATGACTTTGTTTTCACTTTATTTCCCTGTCTTATCACATGTGGTTGCTACGTTGTTACTATTTTTTAATTTTCCTATCTGAAAGATATGCATCTGTTTCTCTACCAGGTTACTTTATATGTATGTTTTCTTGTTTAATTATATTGTTCATGTTGGGCTTTTTCTTTTGCGTGGTTGTTATATTTGCAATGATTACTTAATATATTTTCGTATTTAACACTGTTCATTCCTGCTGATTTCGCTGCTTTTTTAGGCACTATTATATGTATCGATACTTCTTCTTGTACCCCACTTGCACAATGCCTCCCTGGAGGCCTGTAAGGTATTTTAAATAAATAAATAAATAAATAAATAAATAAATAAATAAATAAATAAATAAATAAATAAATAAATAAATAAATAAATAAATAAATAGAACTGGAGTGCCCGAGCGGCTCCATCACGTTTCAACCCACAAACCCAGCAACCTCGACAGTCGCGCCGGCGTTTAAGATATATCAAAGTGACGTCAGAGAACGTGCCGTGTGACTCCTGCAGCGACCGAAATGCGTGTTGAACGTTCTCACTACCGCGGATCCAGCACAGAGAGCCATCATCTAGCCGTCCCCGATGTGCGCCGATCCGAAACAGATTGTGGCCGCAGTAAAGCGAGCGCTGTTTATCAGACGCTAATACACCACAAACACAAGCTCACATTGTTACGGACGTTAAGGGGGTCCATTCGAGACGCTGCTCTAGCGTTGTTACGGAGTTGCGCCGGCGAATTTGTCAGCCTGAACGGGTTATCCCGGCAGCGGAACACGCTTCGCTCTCATAGAGCATTCGCAAATGGCTTGGCGCGGTAACACCGCACAGTGGAACGTGTAGGAACCAAGTGACGTTCAGAAAACGGCGTTTTGCTGCTCTTCAAGCAGATCTAACAAAGGGACATTCGTCTCAGCTCAGAATAACGGCTATTTTTAAACTACTATAAAGAAAGTATTTGTCGCATGAATAAATTCGGCCATTTTGTTTAACGCACTACGTTCTGCTTTCCGCTCAGCTACACTTAAACAGAGTGGAAGGCACCCTTTACACTTTACCATTTGGAGAGCAGCCGCTTCGCTTTGCATGCTTTAAGCGCAATAACTGCTTGTTACTCTCCTAACCAGTGAAAACAAAGCTGCCTGCAGTCATAAGTGCTTCTTCTCTGTGGTTTTACTCAAAATTTTGTCGTTGACGCATGAATGAGTTCGCATTTCACGCAATGCTACTTGAAGAAATGAACTCATCAATTTATCAACGCGCGCACATCGAACATAGCGCAGGCGAAGATTCCAGGGACACTTAAACTCTACCTTTGAGGGTCAACGACTCAAGAACGTTTAATGAGTCCTGTCTGCCTTTGCGGGTCCTTGATCGAGTACAGTCTGCGTTCACTGATGTCTCATTGCGCTTCCGAGTGTGCCATTGATCTTTCAGCTCTCCGCTCATTTCTTTCGCCATATCGCATTTTGGTGCCGTCTTGCGGTATCGCACTTCCAAGCATGCCGATAATATTTTAAGTTGTTGGTTCTGATCTCCCGCAGCTAAGTCATTTAAAGCAATATTGCATGATGGCGTTTGCTGCATTAATTATACCTTCTCGTAGCCTCACACTTACTCCTTACAGTACAGTCAGAATGTACCTATATACATATAGCCCCGCTTTAACCAAATCGCGCGACCAGTCTGAATCTGCACCTACGGGTCCCGAGTTCAATTCGACTTTCGCCCTCGGAAAATTTTGTTTCCAGCGTAAGTCATCCATTTTTCAAAATGCATCACGTCGTGCGTGACGTCGAACGTTTATCGACCAATCCAGATTTTCTGGTCACGCCGCCGGTTTCGGCAAATTATCTGATGTTCGGGACTCTTAACGTTGACGCACTAATAGACACATTTAGCGTAACCGATGCGTACTTGCGTAGACGTATGCAAGTTTACCTGACGCCCACTGCGCATGTGCAGGAGCAGGGGAGGGGCAAGGTGTGGACACTGCACATGCATATAGAGCGATCTGTAAACTTGTATACGTCTACGCTAGCACGCCATCAGTACGCTAAAATTTTAGAGATTTAGCATAACGGAGAGAAGTGTTATGGCATAGACGTATACTGGTTTTACCAGAGGCCCCTGCTCACGCCCACTAGCGCATACTGGGCCAGGCGAGGTCATTGTACGCGCGCAGCCAGCGTCCGGAAAACGTACTGTTTACGTCGTTACCAGACCCCTTCTAGGAATGAGCAGTGGCCATTCCTTGCCTCACCCCTGCCAGTGTGTCTGAGCAGCGGGCGTCCGGTTAACAGGTATACGTCTGTACTAGTACGCCAGCGCTACACTAAAGGCCGCTGATAAGCAACACTACTCGAAAATAAGCGATAATGATGATCGAAGCATCGAAAGACATGTACTAAGGAAAAGCGCTCCTCCAGTAGTATGCGTTTGTGTCAACTGTCTAGGTAGAATGCGACAGCTTAGAGGCCCCCATATAAAGTTATTCAGTGAAGGTGCACCAGAATGTATATAAGTATGCTTTAGAGTTATGAAGGCTACTCAGTGCGGCGCAATGATACCACTCTGGGTGGACAGCAGCAAACAGAGGCATAACGTTATTTGGTAAATGGCTTAGCAAAAAGAGATAATTAACTTTTTATTATTGTAGCTAGGCATCCAGTTGCAAATTAGAGATTTGAAACGGCCATTATTAATTGATATGTTATATGTTAGAATTTAGAAAGTGCTAGTTCCACTGATGCTGTAGCTCCCAAAATTTTGGATGCCTCGCGGAAAAAGACACACGCTTTCAAAAAACCTGCTCTATATAAGCTCTGCGCACCCCCCCCCCCCCCCTCACTCGCCCCCTTCTTTTTTTATTTTACTGGCTTCCGCCACCACAAGCAAAACTCTGCAACAGAAGCCTTCTCCATGTCTCCAAAAGACTGGTTTTTGATATTTGAACGCTATGAACGTATATTTATACGTTCATAGCTGGCGCTTTGACTGGCCCAGTAAAAAGAAAAAAAGAAAATAGAAGGACCATGAATTCAAGTCGAGCAGTACACTGCTCTATATTACAACAGCTTCACGGTATCCTCCTGTCTATGCCTAGACATGCGCATATTGCATGAGAAGGGCCTCTCTGAATAACCCTGTTCTCGTTGAAAACAAAGGATCACGGGTTGGCGCGCAACTTCGCTAATGGCACGATCAGCCAATTTATCAGTCAATCAATCGATCAAGCCTATAAAGTAGTAAGTGTAGAACCAAATATTATTGCAAGATGTTAGCGTGTAGGATGTCCGATGGTTAAAAATTATCATACAGGAGCCCTGTAGAAAAACAGATTCGACGTTGTACCAAAACCATGGGAAACACGCCAACCATACCAGGGCAGATGATTGCTGTATGAAAGAACACGTCCCTAGTTGGTCCAGCTAAGCGAGCCAGTATACATGCACGACAAAAATTCATGAACGATCAATAAGATCCCTGCGGTATATATGCGAGAGCATTACAATTCTACATCACGCTACATGACCATGTTGTGGCCTATGTAAAGAAATCAGACATTAATGCTCGTTTCGGGATAATTTATCGTACGGTCTTAATTTTCTTTTTCATGACGTAGACCATATAGGGTGAGCCGCTGACATTTTTTTTTTTTTTTTTCAGTTGAAGGCTTTGATTTTAACTGACCATTATAGTCTTGTGGTCAGAGAAGTAGGCACTCCCATGGCGTCTCTGACATTCGCGCTCGTGATTTTCTGACACGACGACGTTTCAAACGAGGAGCGCAAATGTCCGGGTGTTTGTCACATGCCAGGGACATGCTCGCTATTTTTCGAGGCTTCAGAGGATCGACGACACTAATGGCGCCAACGTCGATGGACAGTTTTGACGCAATAGCGTTATAAGTCCCGTTCAACGAAAATCCGGCGTCGGCGCCAGCGTTAGCGTCGTGAGCGAAAATTCACGATCATGACTCTGGCAGGAGGGGACTGGCAGCTGTCATGAATGCACGCTGATTGGAAGTATGGTTGCCTGACGTTAAGTATGGTAGGAGCTGCCAATTCGGGCCTCTCCTTTCTAATTAATGGAGGGTGATGTCAGACTCAGCCTGCCAGAACCCTTGAATTCAAGTTAGCCCTATGCCATGCTACCCCTAAGCATACGGCTTGTTTAAAACCGGGTTTCATATGTGGGGTGCTAGCCTACGCTATCGCGTCATACCCTTAAAGGCGGAGCTTAAGTGTCCATCATTTTTTTTTTTCCACATGAGGGAGCCAAAACTCTCGCGTTAACTTTAATGTCATGGCAGCAGAAGTGGGCGAATTCTTAATCTGCTCTGCCCTGGCAGCAGAGCATCGAAGGAGTGAAATAATGTAATTACAAGCACCTTGTCAGGTCCTGATCGTGCGCGAAGGGCAGTTTCCTGGGTATGCGTTTTTATGTATCATGTCTTGCACAAGGTGAGAGAAAACGTGGCTTGAGTTCCTGCCTGCGATCAGGAGTGCAATACGAGTAATAATAAATAAAAAATAAAACACCGTGGAGAACGCTGCTACATTTATTCCCACTGTGTAGCATGCGAGCGAAAAGCCGACCTCTTGTTTTCTGTTTTCGACACCTCTCCGCTTCTGGCGCGATGCGCTCCTTTCCAAGGGTAACAACTACGCCCCACTTCCTGTCCGGCTACCTCTCGTTTCGTTCGAAGGTGCTTTTATTTCGACGCTCCGGAAATCGCTTTCTTCGGCACGTTCTGGTCTGGCTTACATCAATTGCAACCCAGCTGAAACGCTGATTTGATTTATTTATTTTTCCTCATCGCCTTCGCTCGATCACGTCTTCCGAAGCAACTGCAATCGCCGTTCAGATCGCGGCCAACGGGATAGGCGACGACAGGCGAAGGTTAGCGGCCGGAAACGGTTTCACGTCGTCGGCCGGACGATGTGCGCTGCCAGGATGAGGCGCCGGGAGACGTCATCGGAAAATGGGGCGTACGGACTGACGTGATGTTCCTACTTTTATCTATATTTTTTTTTTCGGCCACCAGCCGTCACGCAACGACAGCAAAATGTTGCGAGCGGTGAAGCGAGAGGCGGCACTGCTCACCAGCCATTTGGGACGCTCGCTTTGGGATCCAGGGTCCGTCGAGAAAACGGCGGGGGCAGAAGAGAAAGAGGATGGAAAAAAGCAGAGGAGGGAGATGGGAAAGCGGTGCCGACGAGGGCCCGAAGGCAGGCCCACCTGGGAAATTAGGCGGACACGAGGCGCGGGTCGCTCCTTCGTTCTTCGCTGCCGACGGGAGTCGTAGCCTGCGCGCTATATACTGCGCCTACAGCCAGCGACGCTCGCTGTGCTGGGGCACACAAGCGCCGGGGAATCCGAAGCGCGCAGCACATTCCGCGAGTGCCTCGGACCCACAGGTCTGAACCAGCGGCCGCCCTTTGCTACCTCTCTCTCTATCTCCTTTACAATCCCTCCCCTTCTTTTTTTCTTGCTTCTTTCCCCTTTTACAAGAGGCCACGTGGGCAAGAAAAGTGATGGGAGGAGAAGGAGCGGAACGGGGCCCAGTTTCACTCCTGCCGTCCGGCCAATTCCTTTTTCCCTCTCCCCCTCCTTCTGTCTTTTCTTAAACGGTGAATAGCGCTCCGACAATGCGCGTCGGGCACCGAAACCTCGGCGGGCCCTCTCTACTTTGATGAGTCGAGGCGAAGGGTACGAAACGGGCTCAATGCTGCTGCTTCCACTTGCGTTCCTTATCCGTATACCGCTGCAAAATTTAACCCTCCGTTCCCCGTACCCGATGGTACGTATGTGATTGTCGCCGATTTTCTCCTCCGGGTGCACCGACCGGAGCGATGTGCCTCGGCGGAAGTGAGGAGTCACCGCAACTTAGACCTTATCCTTAAGCACTTTCTTGCAACAGCAAGCATGTTTAAAGTTGGCTCGAGATTTAGCCCGCTGATATAGGTATGCGGGGAACTTCATCCGCTTTCTTTTTGAAGCGAAATCTTATATATAAGTTACGTATCAGCCAAGGTCAACCTGAGCATCCGCTTGACCTTCAAAAAGCCTGAGGTCACAGTGGGGCTATATAGCTTAACCATGGTACCACTTATCGGTGTACCACCGCTTAACCTTTGAACTTGACCTTTAACATTTGACGGCAGGTAGAGCATTACGTGTTCTCTCTTGTTGACGGCGTTCTCGACTCAGCCTCGCCAATTTAATCGCTGCAATAACTACTTCTGCCTATGTCTAAACCTAAGCTAACCAAGCAAAAGGCGATTTCGTTTCACCTAACTAGGCGTAACAGGATTAAACCTCAGCCATTTTTTTTTTGTTTTTTTGCCTCATACACAAGTCTCGCGTTTACCCACCGGTTAATGAGAAATTTCGAATGGCTGGAAAGTGAGGGCGTCTCACTTGTTTGAAATAGGCGAATGGCATACCAGCATTTCCGCTGGTATCAGGGGAGCGGCTCATTGTGTATCGTCCATGCGGAAAGAGTGCATCGTAGGGGATGCTGCTTAAGAGAACTTGCGTTGGGGCTAGTTTGGTTTCGTTTAGGCCTCAATTTTATTGCGATAGCAATAATGCGCCAGGTTTCGGCCCATCGCGTCGTCCCGGGAAGGGCCAAGTGTGACCTTGAACTGCCGCGAAGGAGGAGAAGAAAAAGGAGAAAGAAGAATAATAAATCGAAGAAAAAAGAAAAAGAAGATGAAGAAAAAAAAAAGAAGAGTGCTCGGTCACCGGCAACTAATGCTTTCGCTACACATTCGGTTCAGCAACATTGAACCCTTCTCATTTATATGTGGGCTGGTAGCTTCCGCTCTTGTTTCATACTCTTAAGGGATGAGCTTACGTGTCCCCAATAAATTAAACTAGGGTTAACCAAAGTTAAACAAGAATTATTTTTTTAAGAAGCTATACTGGGCAAGTTCAAAGAAAACATGTGCCTCGACGAGCAAAGCAGGGTAAAGCGCCGCAAAAGAATTTCCATCTGGGTCACAGTGGAGCTCTTCATACATCACCAGCGGAAAAGAACCCTCGAACTCAGCATTTCTTTGCACTTTCGTAACCGTCGACCCTGTGAGCATTTCTAAATATTTATACTGCACATGCAGGTGCGGCCAAACGATTACGGAACAAGTTTCGTCGTTTGAAAATTTATGACGCATTCCGTAATGGGGATGATGGAGATGTGACGTTTTGTTTGGTTCATGAGCGAACACACCAGCGGCATATCTAATAACGTATCTATAAAGTACTTCTTAATTTACGTCAGGTTAGATGTGGCAAGGCTTTCGTCGCCAAAGCGTGCTCCGTAATGTTGCGGCAATGACTATAAATATTGTCACAGAAAGCCGACACAGCTTAGGGACAAGGTAAATTAACGCCCTGTAAGGAATGTTTGTAACACAGAGTTTCCCTCGCTTGCCGTGCACGGGTTCTCAGTCTATAGCCAGCTGGAGAACGGCCTCAGCGCCGGCGACTGATGGAAGTACGACGCCTGGCAGTAACACTGCGTCCAGCATCAATTGTCACGGCTTCACGACCGTACAATGTTACCGGTTCCCAGCAGTACTTTAGTGCACTTAACTCTGGCGTAATTGAACAAGCAAACGATTCCGCCGTCCGTATTATGCGTTTTGTAGCTACATACACACACATGCGCGCACACACACATGCGCGCACACACACATGCGCGCACACACACACTCACACACGCACACACAATCGTACTGTGAATTTGAAGAGCTGGATTATTACACCAATCGCCTTATGCATGCGTACTGGACAATCTAGATTTCTAATGCTCATGCATGGAATTATCATATCTTACAGCGACACATACCCCACTTCCCTTCATAACGCCTTTAGCCCTGTGAGAACATTGCTGTAGCAGGCAGAAAGGGAAGCGCAATGTTCTGTCACGGACAGCCCTTCCATGGCAGAGCATCGTTAAAGCGCAGTGCACATCTGGTCATAACTAACTAGAGAGAAAGAGTGAGAGCTGCCGGCAGCTCCGACTGGCTCTTCTCACGTGAACCACATGCGCACGAGGAGCTGCAGGCTGCCTGCTCATTTTACCTTGTAGTCCCATCAACAGTGTCCTCAACTACGACTCTCAACTGCTGCCTCGATCAGAAAACGAGCAAAAATAGGCTTTCTCCACGCCCCCCACCGTAAAGATCGAACGGGGAGCCCATGCAATGTCATTGCGGATGTACAGTAGGCACAACCTCTACGGGGATGTGCTACGGCTGCCGATACCAACCCATCTGGAGTGAACATTGAAATCGTCGTGGACAGCGTAATGACTTCCCTGCCGCTAAACAATCAGTTGAAAAACGCGCCTAACGCCCGCACCAGGCTCCAAACAATCTCAAATAACGCCTACATCAGCGGTGAGATCGGAAAGCGTGATTTAAAGCCATTGAATGCATATAGTAGCAAGCATCCTGATGGCTCACAGCGAGCTGGAAATATACTCAAACTAAGAGGAGGAGAGCGAAGAGACGGTGAAAGTGATTTCACATTGGAGCCGCTTGTGTGAATTTTCGACCAAATAAAAAGCGATCTTCCGTAGTTGAGGAAACCATTTGCGATTTTGTGGCCTCAACGACGATAAAAAATTGAGGTATATTTAAATTCTTCGGTTAAATTCGGCTCCAGTCTGCGCCCCCTCCACGCGTCTCTTGCGGATACGGCGCCTCTCATAGCCTGAGTGACGTTAAACCCTGTAAGGCAAACCAAACTAAGCACTACGCTACGCGAACCAACACCCGACATAGATACAAATCCTCGCTGTAACCAAGCCGTACGAAAGTGCTCACTGGTTCGACTCCCATCTCTTCCTCCAATTTCCGAGGGGCTGTCCAAGTTAGCAGCCAATGCCAAATCGTCGACGTCATGTGGTCTCGTGACATTACACTACCCGCTGACTAATCAGTGCGCGGCATGTCACCTGCCTTACCCATGCTCGCAATTTTTCGCTCACAATACCAGCAAAGCCGGCGTCGGATATTCTGGAGAATGGGGCATTTAATTATATCACGTTAGAGTTGACAGGCACGCTTAGTTACATTATGTGTCGGCAGCGTGATAGCATCAGAAACTTTTCATGCTTCACGTAATTATTTAACTGTTGTGCCTAGATGCCATTGTGCGTCTGTGTGCATGCCGCCAGATATGGTTGTGCAGCCTTTCAAGCATAGGACAAAGGGTGCTTTTAACTGGACAGTGAAGTCTGCCACGCTTAGCGTTTCTATCTCTATTATGATGAAGGGGACTTCATGGTTGGTTGCGTCGATTTTTTCTTTATGTGTCTTGACTATACAGACAGCGCGCATTGGATGAGGTCAAGCAAGTAAAAGCACACCCTGCCCTCGACGGACAAGGACCTAGACAACTTTGTTTTTCCTGGTAACACCACTGAGCGTCGTCTCTTTCGAGCTGTTAACATCAAAGCCGCCAATGAGATCCCAGTGGACATTAAGAAGAAAAAATGATTGGTTTGGTTTGGTTTGTAGGGTTTAATGTCCCAAAGCGACTAAGGCTATGAGAGACGCCGTAGTGGAGGTCTCCGGAAATTTCGACCACCTGGGGTTCTTTAACGTGCACTGACATCGCACAGCACACGGATGCCACTCCGTTTCGCCTCCATTGAAACGCAGCCGCCGAGATCGGGTTAGAACCCGGGTACTCCGGCACAGTAGTCAGGAGTCTTACCACTGCACCACCCCGGCGGGGCAAGAAAAAAATGGGTATGGGCAGTATGCGTAGTGCAAAGATAGGATAACCGATAATAGCTAAGGGCAACAAATTGGATTCCAAGGGAAGGAAAGCGTAGTAGGCGGCGGCAAAAAGTTAGGTGGGCGGATGAGGTTAAGAAGCTCGCAAGGGATCAAGTGGATGCAGCTAGTACAGGACCGGGTTAACTGGTAGAATATGAGAGAGGCCTTTATCGTGCAGTGGGTATAGTCCGGTTGAGGATGATGACAAACGCAGCGCTGACGAGCAGACCAGTCAACACTAAAGGTTTTCGACGCTTACGGACGTACAGCGCGCATCCGGCCCGCATGAATATTGTTACGTGAAAGCTTAACATAAATACGTATCATGTTCAGATCGATAATCCGTGGTTGTACGTGCTTTGTGGAGCCCCACGCAATCGCGAAGCAAACTGTACGAGGGAAAACAAAAGCCGTAGGATACCGCTATTGGCGAATCGCCAAAGCAACGTGACAGGGATATAAGACTGAATCTGCAAGTTTATGTATCTTTCTGCTAGGTATGGGGAGCGGTGCGAATGGAGCGTCATTTAATCGCAATCGCATATTCACTGAGGAAGACAATTCTAATGCTAAATGAACAAAACACACAATCGTTGCGTGCATTTTGAAAGAGTCGTTGCGTATACTGTGCAAATACTGTTTATCCGTAAGCGTTTTGCTGTTTATTAACTCTCGGTTTCCTCGTCAAGTCCGACACTGAGAACAGGCGTAGAGGGGAAAAAACCTATCAAGAGTTTACAGAACCTATAGCCTCAATCGCTTTGGGACGTTAAATCCCACATATCAAACCAAACATTTTCCACTTTCACTCCCACCTTCTTCCCTTCCCTTACGGCGCGTTTCAGGTGTCCACGGAGAAGGTGTGACAGATACTGCGCCTTTCATTTCCTACAAACCAATCTACATTTACACTCTCCGCCTTTAAATGCATGGTGCGACTGCGTTCATAGCTCCAGTGTGCGACTCCCTTTGCGTACACTCTTTCGCGTGCATGAGCTTTGTTGCTACTGACATAACCCTAATACATACTTCATTATCTCACACATACTCATAAACACGCAGTCGTAAGCTGCCATATTATGTGAGGTACCACCCTACATAGATATAAATTCCCGCTTTAACCAAGGCGTACAAACCTGCCAGCGTGGCCTAGAGTTATCGTATCTGGCTCTGTGTATCTCATGGTCCCTGGTTCAATTCCCATGTCAAAGGAGCTGTCCGACTGGCAGCTCCTGCCATCTCGAGGTCACGTTGTCTCGTGAAGTCCCCTAACCCGCCGACCAAACAGCCCCCTGCCATTTCCCCAGCCAACTTAACCGCTTGGCAGAAATATGTCCGTGATTTTTCGTTTACAACGTCGACGCCAGCATTTCTGGAAAACGTGTCCTTTAACGACGCCACGTTAATGTAGGTCGTCATCGTTTAACGCGTATGAAGGAGTGCTTGGGGTCGAGCTCCGTCGCTAGCATGACAGGCGTCGTGTCCGCCACTCCCAGCTTTGTTTCTGGGACGTTGAGGCACTTTGTTGTCCACTTCCACTCCGCCCCAAGCCAGCATAGTGTAGACGGCATCCTTGTCAAATGACGGCATTCACTCAACGACATCCGCACGTCCGCCCAAAAGTTTCTCGAGGCCCATCGTTCCGCGCAGCTCCCATAACTGCCCCCCGGGTTTCACATCGCGCGTACATATTAAGAAAGAGAGAAGAGGAAAATGAAAAGAAAGGAATTGAGGGGAACTGGCAAGGAGCGAACACCGCTCACTTTGGCCGGCCTGGCGCAAAACAAAAGGCGACCCGATTTTTCAGTCCCTGCGCGGCGAACTAGGCCGTACATCTTGTCCAGAACGCCGGCGCGTCCGCGACGCCCCGGGCACCCCCTCTGGGCCGCTCCAACTTCAGGCGCCCAAGAAGAATGCGCCAAACAGAGGAAAAGAATACGACACGACGACGGCAGGCCGGCGCGTCGTGTAGTCGACAGCGACGAGAACAGACGCTCTCTTTCTCGCGAGGTGTTTGGTTTGTCCGGAGAGCGCCTTTTGCTTAGCGTCCCCAAAATTGCGGCGCCGTTAAAACGGCTAGAAGTAGGAGGAGGGTGGAATTAAGCCACCCCACGGCGCCGTGTCGTGATCGCAGGCCGAGAACGGCACGCCTTTTAAAAATGCAACGCCGCCCCGCTGCGGGACTTCTGGCAGCAGCAGCAGCAGTAGTAAGGGGAGGTTGGGACGCCTGGCAAGCGTCGACTCGCGCCGCGTCCGAACGCGACAGCGGAGCCGCACCAGCGCGGCGCTTCCCTTATTAATGAGCGCGCGCCGGCGGCCGGGGCCGGTCGGGATCCGCGCATGCGCAGTGAGCAGCAGCCTCCTCCTCTTTTTTTTTTCCCTTGCGCGCTCTGGGGAGGGATAGGAGGAGGACGGCGACAGCAGCAGCAGCACGCTTCACTGCAGAACGCGCTCCCGCTTTCCCCACTTTTCCCCCTTTGCGCGCGCGCTCTGTTGCGACCGTTCTTCCCTTATGGTGGTTTCGAGCCCTGCTGATTCTGCCGCGAGCAAGCGAAACGACGACGTTTCGCCGCCGTCTTCGCATTGTGCGACGACGCTCTTTGGAGGAGTGACGTCAGCGGAAGCGCTTTTCGTGTGGCGCGTGCGTCCTGGTAGGGCTCTCGCTCGATTGGGGATCCGCGTTCACTAGAACGAGCACGCACCGATTCGAGAGCAACGGCCAGATTTTCCCCTCGTGCCCGCATTGACTTCGGGGGAAAAAGAACCAGCGTGTCGATCGAACAGCGGTCCTAGCCTGGAATCACGCTCGCCGTCAGTGGAGATACGCCGCTGCTACTGAATGATCGATACGGAAGCAGGCACCTATCCATCCGCACTGGGGTCGCTTTCTGCAGTGAGACGTGTTTTGGCACTGCTCGGGAGGACCGCCTCCTGTCATACCCTCCAACACAGGGGTTCACCGGCCGAGTTGACGGAAGCCGAGCGCTGCCCAATGCCACGGTCGGAGACGCCAGTGCCTGTCAAGGGGCTTAACTCTGTAGGACGGGCCACTCCGGTTGCGTTCGTATTGCAGCCGCATAGAATGTCGTGTTAACGTTTAGCGCGGATCATCATAATCTGTACCCAAACGCGCTGCCGAAATTGCATGTGTTTTAGACTTCGCATGGAATATTGCCACCGGTTTGTCACTGACTTGTGGTTCCGCAAACATCTCAGTTTGTTAGCTTACTTAGCAAGCTAGGCGGTAAGGAGATATTGCTTAAAACCGCAGCAGTATCGTTAGCTGCAGCCCCATCCAATTAGGCGCGAAAGCCTAAGTCGAAACTTCCCCGCAAAATAGCACCAATGTTAAGTGAAGGAATGACAGGCAAAGGCACTCGTCCGAAGCACAGCCCAGAATGACAACTTGACTACACGGCTATAGAGCGAATTCCTTCGTTGTTTACTAAGGATCTCGTTGGGGCACGTTTTCGTGTCTGGGCCAAGGGAGAGTTCAGTTCGTCCTGGTGACGCTCGATTTGTTGGTTGAACACCGTCATTTAAGATAGGCAAAAAAGAAAATTGTCCTAGCTTATAGCTTCTATGTAAAACATGATCACAGAAGATTGGCGTGAACAGAGTCTGGTGGCCAGCGTGTTTAGTTGCCCTGGAGAGTAACCGGTATACCCTAGTCGTATTAGTAAGTCTCTTTAGTAAAAGCGACCATTTGTTCTCGTCTTGTACATTGGTGCTGTAAGCGTGAGCACCACCACATGACGTTCCACGGATCTCAGAGGCAACGCAAGTGGAAGCGCACGGCGAAGCACGCGGCGTCAGCGGTAGCGCGCGCCGAGTGTCTCACCTGAGTGCGACGAGCCTGGTTCGGCGACGACGACGACGAAGGCCAGCGAGCAGCAGGAGACTACGGTAATCCAGTAGCGGAAGAAGCGGCCAGCGCTCTCATCTTCTTCCGGCCTCATCGCTGCCCCACGGTGGCGGCGAGACGGGGCTCGCGGCCACCTTAGCGGCACGGGGCTGCGCTCTTGTTCCTAGCTGGCCCGGTGAGCGAGGGAGCCTGACCCAGGCTTGCCCGGAGGCCACCGTCGACGCGCGGACGCCGTCATCTTGTCGCTGGCTGCGGCGAGAAAATGCGCGGCCGCGGCGGCGGGCGACGCTAGCGCACTCTGCCAGGACGCGCGCGGCGAGAACGCCCACTCTCTCTAGCCGCGATGAGTTCTCTTCCTCCTCTCTCGCGAAACGTGAACATGCGCTGCCACCTGGTTGTCGCTGTTCGCTCTATGCGCGTTATGATCTTTACGGCCTCCGGGACTATCGACAGCTGGGTTTGCATCTATTGGGGGTCAGCTCTTGCGGCACGACTGTTCTTCGGGGTTTACAGGGAAATCGACAGAATTCAGCCGAATACATGTCGTTTGTGGGTTGTGCGATGATAGGAGTCAGCGGGCGCTGCATAATAACTGCAGGCATTAGCATCAATTTTCGTTTACTATGCATTTCACTCTGAGGGCATACATACCGTCGGGAAGGGGGGGGGGGGGGGGGGGGGGGG